>JXTB01000108.1:90620-101988 GCA_002914805.1 Parasponia andersonii | reverse complement strand
TGCAATGTGAATTAAGTGTTGTATTATATAATTGCCAACTATAGATACATGTATATATATGAAGTTCTATATATATAAAAAAAATAAACTTCTTACCTCATCTATAACGTAATAGGCACGGCCCCAATCTTTTGTAACGTGCAAAACTCAATTATGTCTTCTTTGAATATGGGCAAATGAAAAGCTTCTCCAAACACTTCTTCATCAAAGGGAACATTAACAACAACACCTTTATCCACTTCTTGAATGGTATTCAATAGTAATCTTCGTGCACCATCAATAAATCTAAACTGTGTTTGTGTAACAGATTCCGCTTTCTTTCTTTGTGGATGAACTCTTTCTTGTGTTTGAGGTTGCTGTGGTTGTGAAGATTTATTCTTCCCCATTTGATGCCTATTTATCTCATTAAACTCCTAAAATCCAAATAAATGATGAAATGTTAACAAACAAGTTAATAATTCACATTATAATTCAATAAAGGATGAATTTATTTGGAAAATGGGTTTGCATACCAAATTATCTTCAAAGATGACATGCATCTTAGGCCATGCAAGATGCGATCCAAGTGTGTCACCTACCAATCTTGTATCATCATCTGGATTTGGAATAGGAATTAAAGCTGTAGCATCAAGAACAACCTATACTGATACACAAAAATTATTCTCCCCTAATTCTCTGTTGTGAATAATAGTTGATGAGGTTGACTCTTGTACATGTCCTAAAGCAACTATGTTATCACGAGACCCCATTGCAAGCTTGCATGGTCAGTTCTATAATATAGAAAATCAAACACAATTTATAAATACAAGTAGTTAATAAACAAATAAGAAGAAAACTCATATAAACATACTTTTTTGAGTAATGAAGATGTTCCTATAGCCACCATTAGATTTACATGTATCTCTTGTGGTTGCATTTCTTCCCTTTGAAATTCTGGCTGTGAAGGAGTTGTATTAGAACCACCAACATTACTTCGTTGTCCTGCTTGAATCTTAGCAATTTCTGCTTTGAGCCGTTCTTCTTGTTCTTTAAGCATTTGTTGCATCTTGCGTGTTTGTTCATCTTGCCATCATTTCAAATCAAATGATTGTTGCTTCTTTGTTGGAGCAGGTTGATGAAAATATTGTCTATGGCTAACATGAAATCCCATTCCCCGTACACATCCAGAATATTCAGTAGTACCTAAAGCCATTGTTAAGATATCATTAGAACCGTCTATCTCGAGATTTCCCTCTTGGAATTGTTGATTATAATCTTCTTACAAAACATGTACAGAATTGAACATTAGACTATGCTATACTTTTAACAAAATTACAAATTAATATAATCAATATGTTGTAATAAGCAACTTACAATTCTATCAACTATTGCTTTGATTTCCTCAGTATGGCCTCTTTTTTTAGGGACGCGTCCTCTACTCTATAGCTCTGATCTCTCAATACCATATCGGCCTTTGTCTTTTTCAATCTTAGCTTTTATTCCAGCATAACCTAAGTGAGACATAGGATGTGGATATTTATTTTGCGTTGCTCTTCCCTGTTGTACTTTCCTAGTTTCCTCCTATTCTGCACTTACTCTTTTCTTAACAAACTCATCCCAAACTTTGGGTTCAATCCATGGTGCTTATGATGATGGAGGGTGCTCTAATAACTCTGGACAAGTATGTGTATACTCATAAATCAGTTCAGTTGTAATCCTAGACTTAAAATCTCTCCACATTTTCCCACAACTTTTTAAAATTTCATTTTTTGCTTTGTAGTCCAATACAAATGTTTCCTACAATGTAAAAGAAATAATGTTAATATCAAATATATATTCTAATAAATATGAAATAAAAAGATTTATGTTCATACCAATATTATATGCCAGAGCTCATCTTTTAGGTCTGTTGGTACAAGCGTCCAGTTATCAATGTTTATTGGGATCTTGCGACGAACCATAAGGCCACAAAAGCTCACCAAATGCTTACCTTCATCCCCAGTTGGTTGTCCCCATTCACTGTACGTGACAACTTCTTTTTTGTTATCACTTCTTTTTATAATCAACTCCTTTATTTGAGTCGTTCCCCTTGGTTTCTTTTTGTGTTTTCTTTCACCTTGAATACTTTGTGATGGTGTAAATTGATAAACACCATCTGCACCTTCATGTTCCATGTCAATAATTACCTGTTAAATAATAAAACCACAAATGTAGATCAAAAATTAAGATAGAAAATAATAAGCATGTAAACATAAGAGATAATATATTTAAAAAAACAAAACATCAATCCATAAAGATATAAAAATGAAACAAAAATATATAACTTATTTGATTTGTACCTCATTGGTTTCTTTCTTTGATTATCAATCCAAATACCTTCACCATCATCTCGTAAACATGTAACGTCACCTTCATTAACGTCTTCTATCAAAGCCTCCACCGAAACTCCTTTTGAGAATATTTCATGAGCAACAAGTATTTCATTCTCATCTTCAACTCCTAAATTTTGATATTCTTTTGGTTTTGTTGCAAGAACAATTGACCATCGAGCATCAAGTGGATCATTGACGTAAAATACTTGTTTTGCTTGTGTTACCAATATAAATGGATCATTCTTGTGACCTATTCGGTTTTGATCAACTAAAGTAAAGACTAACTCATCTTCTCTAACCCCATGGTTACTCTTCACCCATTGACATATAAACATAGGGAACTGAAATGTGACAAAATCAAGTTCCAAAATTTCCTCGATAATGCCATAGTATACCATATCACCCTCTATTAGGTTTTTATCCTTCAAACTTGAAAATTGTATAGTTTTTATAACAATACTTACCCCACTATTTTGGGTTGCTCTTATGTTGTCGCGGTCTCTTGTGCAAAAATGAACACTATTAACTTGATAAGCATTATACTTAATTACATCCAATGATGATCCACGTGATATCCATTTCAATGTATCAGATAGATTATATGTTGCCTTATTCATTTCNGTTGATTATAATCTTCTTACAAAACATGTACAGAATTGAACATTAGACTATGCTATACTTTTAACAAAATTACAAATTAATATAATCAATATGTTGTAATAAGCAACTTACAATTCTATCAACTATTGCTTTGATTTCCTCAGTATGGCCTCTTTTTTTAGGGACGCGTCCTCTACTCTATAGCTCTGATCTCTCAATACCATATCGGCCTTTGTCTTTTTCAATCTTAGCTTTTATTCCAGCATAACCTAAGTGAGACATAGGATGTGGATATTTATTTTGCGTTGCTCTTCCCTGTTGTACTTTCCTAGTTTCCTCCTATTCTGCACTTACTCTTTTCTTAACAAACTCATCCCAAACTTTGGGTTCAATCCATGGTGCTTATGATGATGGAGGGTGCTCTAATAACTCTGGACAAGTATGTGTATACTCATAAATCAGTTCAGTTGTAATCCTAGACTTAAAATCTCTCCACATTTTCCCACAACTTTTTAAAATTTCATTTTTTGCTTTGTAGTCCAATACAAATGTTTCCTACAATGTAAAAGAAATAATGTTAATATCAAATATATATTCTAATAAATATGAAATAAAAAGATTTATGTTCATACCAATATTATATGCCAGAGCTCATCTTTTAGGTCTGTTGGTACAAGCGTCCAGTTATCAATGTTTATTGGGATCTTGCGACGAACCATAAGGCCACAAAAGCTCACCAAATGCTTACCTTCATCCCCAGTTGGTTGTCCCCATTCACTGTACGTGACAACTTCTTTTTTGTTATCACTTCTTTTTATAATCAACTCCTTTATTTGAGTCGTTCCCCTTGGTTTCTTTTTGTGTTTTCTTTCACCTTGAATACTTTGTGATGGTGTAAATTGATAAACACCATCTGCACCTTCATGTTCCATGTCAATAATTACCTGTTAAATAATAAAACCACAAATGTAGATCAAAAATTAAGATAGAAAATAATAAGCATGTAAACATAAGAGATAATATATTTAAAAAAACAAAACATCAATCCATAAAGATATAAAAATGAAACAAAAATATATAACTTATTTGATTTGTACCTCATTGGTTTCTTTCTTTGATTATCAATCCAAATACCTTCACCATCATCTCGTAAACATGTAACGTCACCTTCATTAACGTCTTCTATCAAAGCCTCCACCGAAACTCCTTTTGAGAATATTTCATGAGCAACAAGTATTTCATTCTCATCTTCAACTCCTAAATTTTGATATTCTTTTGGTTTTGTTGCAAGAACAATTGACCATCGAGCATCAAGTGGATCATTGACGTAAAATACTTGTTTTGCTTGTGTTACCAATATAAATGGATCATTCTTGTGACCTATTCGGTTTTGATCAACTAAAGTAAAGACTAACTCATCTTCTCTAACCCCATGGTTACTCTTCACCCATTGACATATAAACATAGGGAACTGAAATGTGACAAAATCAAGTTCCAAAATTTCCTCGATAATGCCATAGTATACCATATCACCCTCTATTAGGTTTTTATCCTTCAAACTTGAAAATTGTATAGTTTTTATAACAATACTTACCCCACTATTTTGGGTTGCTCTTATGTTGTCGCGGTCTCTTGTGCAAAAATGAACACTATTAACTTGATAAGCATTATACTTAATTACATCCAATGATGATCCACGTGATATCCATTTCAATGTATCAGATAGATTATATGTTGCCTTATTCATTTCTACTACAATCTATTCAAAATGCAAAATTAATAATTAGAAAACCCAACATATTAGTACTCATACTCTAAAATAGGGAAAAAATGAAATCAAATTATTAATTGTAATAACTAATTGGAATTACCCTTTCACGAAACCAATTAATAAAAGTTCGATGATGTTCGTCATGGATCCACTTCTCTCTTTTTGATTTCATTGAGAATTGTGTTTTGATCCAATTTATATGCTCCCTTCAACAAATCATCCCCAAAGTAAACCATTATTATTAAAGAATTCAACATTCAATCAATACAAATCTAATTCACAATAAAACTTACTCGATAAAAGGTTGGACTTCAGCTATATTTTGTAACACAGTACGATATGCTTGGTTTAGTTGTTCTCATTTAACTGTACAAACGACACCACTACTTATGCTTTTATTAATATTTGAAGATGCGGGTACTCCGATAGCTTCTACATTTGCCAAATACTCAGAACAAAACTCAACAACTTCTTCTACGATATAACATTCTACAATGCATCCTTCTAGTTGACTTTGATTTCTAACATATCCTTTTAGAATTTTCATGTATCTCAAATGGATACATCCATGTCAAATAAATAGGACCACATAACTTCACTTCTCTAACCAAATGTACAGTAAGACGTATCATTATATCAAAACAACTAGGAGGAAAAAACTTCTCCAACATGCATGATGTTACAATGAGTTCATGTTGTAGTTCATCTAACTTGGATACATCGACCACCTTAGAACAAATTCCATTAAAAAATAAGCATAAGCTGGTGATTGCATATCGAACATTTTTAGGTAATGCGGACCTGATCGCTATAGGTAGCAGATGTTGCATTAGTGTATGACAATCATGAGATTTAAGTCCAATTAATTTGAAATTGTTCATATCCACTAATATTCTAATATTAGAAGAATAGTCTTGAGGAACCTTCACATTAAGTAAAGATTGACACAATTGATATTTTTCTTCCTTTTTCAATGTGAAGCAAGCATGGGGTAAATATGTTCGCTTCTCCCCCACTTTAGGAGCTAACTTTTTTCGAACACCCATCTCAACAAGATCCATGCGGGCACCAATACTATCCTTATTCTTCCCTGGAATATTTAATAAAGTTCTAATTATACTATCACATATGTTCTTCTCAATATGCATGACATCTAAGTTATGTCTCAGAAGTAAATGTTGCCAATACTCTAACTCAAAGAATATAGATTTCTTCTTCCAACAACTCTTTGGGGTTTTTACAATCTTTACATTACTGCGTCTTTTTTTTCTTGCTAATATCACTTATTTTAAACTTTCCAAGCCTAAATTCGAGCTTAGAGACTATTTCTAGTATCTCAGTCCCAGTTAAAGGTTGTGGTGCCAATTCAAATTCTTGAGAACCATTAAATGCTTTTTTCCAATTTCTGTATACATGTTTGCGAGGTAAAAATCTTCTATGGCCCATATAACTCAATTTTCTAGCATGTGTTAAGATCTGACAACTTGTTTTCTCATCACAAATAGGACATGCTTTATATTCTTTAGTGGAAAACCCAGACAAATTCCCATATGCAGAGAAGTCATTGATTGTCTATAGTAAGACAACCTTGAGAGTAAAATCTTCATCCTTATATGCATCATAGGCTTTCACACAATAATTCCACAAACTGTTCAACTCATCAATCAACGGGGCTAAATATACATCAATGTCATTACCAGGTTGTCTAGGTCCTGATATTAACATTGTAAGAAGTGTAAACTTTCTTTTCATACACAACCATGGAGGAAGATTATAGATTACAAGCATTACAGGCCAACAACTGTATTTGCTACTTAGAGTTGTATGAGGATTAATACCATCTGCAGATAGACCAAGATGAAGATTCCTTGGATCACTTCCAAAAGAAGGCCATTTGTAATCTATTGTTTTCCAAGCCGGTGAATCGCCTGGATGTCGAAGTTTACCATCTTCTATCCTCTCATTCGCATGCCATATTAGATCTTTAGCATGCTCATGATTTCGGAATAGATGGGTAAAACGAGGAATTAGAGGAATATACCACAAAACCTTAGCAGGGGTTCCAACTTTTACCTTTTTAGAATTCTTATTCTGTTGCCACCTAGGCTCACCACATACTGGACAACAAATTGCATCTTTAAATTTCTTTCGATATAAATTACAATCTTTTCGGCAAGCATGAATTTTCTCATATTGCATACCCAATAAGCATAGTCTTTTTGGCCTCATAAAAGGAAGGTGGCATCTCATTATCATTTGGCAATATCTCTCCTAGTAAAGCTAACAAGTCTGAAAAACTCTTATCACTCCATCCATGTCTTGCTTTCAAATTATACAATTTCAATAATGTAGACAACTTTGTAAATTTTGTACAACCCGAATAGATCAGTTTCTCAGCATCATTAAGCAATGATTGAAACTTAATAGGATCTACATCTATTTCATACTGTATATCATCAATCATTTCAAAAAAATCATCATTTAAATCTAACTCATAATCATCTCTTATACTCTTCTTCGACGAAAACCCGATAATTGGAACCTTTTCACCAGGTCAAATCCATTGTTTGTAACTTTGATCTATTCCATTGAAATATAAATATTCTTTTATCTTTTTAACACCTATCTTTTGTAAATTTCCACATTTATTATATGGACATGGAATTAAATTGGAATCTTTGACATTTTCAATAGCAAACTCTAAAAAGCTATCAACTCCCTTTCTATATTTAGTCGATAGTTTATCCGACAATATCCATTCCTTATCCATTCTAAGCACAATTGAAAAAAATATAAAAAATAAACAACTGATATAAAAAACTAACTCAATTGAGTACCATAAAAAATTGTACATAATCTCCCCTATTTCTAGCATTAACCAATTGAGTAACTTAATTTACCAATTACAAATTAACACTTATTTCAAATTATTCTTATATTTCTAAGTACTATCAGATTCAGAACTTAATTTATTCTTAAATAGTCTCATTTGTTACAAAAAATTTGTCAATCAACCAAATATAACATATGGCAAGATAATATCTACACAAATAATAAACTCAACCAATCCCACACAATTATAACATCATCATATCACCACAGCATACAATTTCCTATATGATATTATATCTCATCTAGTTTAAATTTTCGAAAATAATAAGATAAACCAATATGAAAGTGACATGCATAAGTCAATAAAGGAAAAAAATTTGAGAAAACATACCGTAGTTTGCTCAGTTTGCTAATTCACAAGTAATCTAAGTACTCTAACTTCTACTAAAACCTTTACGCAAATTAAAATGATAAATAAAATTAAACATCTATAATCCACAATACTTTAAATTAAACATTGAATATGTAAATTTCTAAAAAATTACACAATATTCAATTAAAATTGCATAAATTTGGATTAATTGACACTAAGGATGGAAATTAAAAAGCATAACCTAATATATAATTTCTAGTAAATAAACATGAAATTGGTATAAATTCAGATAACACACCTTCAATTTGAAACTTTTTACAACTAAATAAACTCACATTTCACCTAGAATATATAAAAAAATAGCAACAAAATAATAACAAATTTGGATTAATTTTCTCTTAGATAGCAAAACATACCTAAAAATAAGATTTCTACTAAATAAATAGTTTAACTCGACATTACAAGAGTAAAGATTATCAATGCATGCTCAAGATATTCACATTTGATAAATTAGAGTTCCAAATATAAACTATTTTAAATATAACCTAAAACATGAAATTTCTACAAAATAATTGGTTAAAATCATGGTTAAGACAATGGGTAACCTAATTTTAGTGACAAAAATGCGTTTAAAAGGTTAAACATACCTTGTTTATCAGAAAAAATGGTGAAAATGGTGGAAGGAGGAGACTGGCCGCGGCTGGAAGTGAAGAGGGAAAAGGGTAAGAAAAGTAAGAGGGAAGTGACATGGCCTCGTTTTTTTGGGTCCTTTATATAGGGCCCCTCCCTCGGCGCCGAGAAAAGTATATCACGGTATCTTATGGGCACCGTAAAAGTTAAATACCACGGCGTTTTATAAGCATCATGAAAGTTATATTCAACGGCGCCCATTAGGCGCCGTTAAAGATTCTATACCACGACGCTTTTTAGGCACCGTGGTATTTCCCCGTTTATCACGGCGCTTGTTAAGCGCCGTGATAGTTAATCAATTATTACGGCACTGCTGTACATACGCCGTGATAGTACACATTTTTAGTAGTGTTAGGATAGATTGGAATCTAAATGGTTTTGGCTAGACAAGGTTTACATCAGTTTGCAGATTGATCTTTCCTCTCATGAAGTATTGATAAACCAGTAAGTATATTTTGAAAAGATACTCAAGCAATTTTATTTAAAAATATTTCTCCTGAGCACAATGATGGTGGTCTGCTAATTGGACACAAAGAAGATATATATCAAAGAGCTACTTGGTTCTAAAACACCACATTTAAGTGTTATTAGCTAACCCATATCTTGCAATTCAACCAGGCTAGATATTGCAGTGAATCTCCTAGTTAGGCATAGTTCTGTGCCAGCAAGAGGCATTGGAGTAATGTTGATCAAGCACTTGTTGCGTTATGTTCATCGTATTATGAACTTTCTGTATAACTCATATATTATATTGTTAGGATATACGAATGTTGGCTATTTGTCTAATTCCCATACTGCTAGATCCTAAACTGGTTATGTGTTTTACATATAGTGGTACTGTAATCTCATCGAGGTCTTTGAAATAAACTATGGTTGCTACTCCTAATCATTTAGAAATTTTTGCGCTTATGAAGCAAGTCGTGAGTGTGTTGGGTTGAGGTCCATGACACGGCACATTTGTAAACTTGCCAAGTAATAAAAGATTTTCATGTTTCATATAATTATCGAGGATAATGCATCTTGCTTTGCATAAATTTAGAGTGAATAAATCAAGGGTGACCAACTGAAACATATCTCATCTAAATTATTTTATACCCATGAATCGTAGAGGAGTGGTGAAATAGATATCTATCAAATTTGCTCTAGTTATAACCTGACAGACTTGTTTACTTCTCTACTTGTGTATTTGAACGGCTTGTTTCTTTGATCATAATGCTTTTGATATAGAATTGAATTATAATAGTTTCACATGCCATGGTGGAAGTTGAAACATTAACACTAAAAAAAATGATGAAAACGTTGTGAATATGATTTTTGAGGAAAAGGATGGCAAGAATTAACATAATTTTGGGATTAAAAATAGGATTAACCCAATTTTTAATTGTTGCTTAAGAAAGAAAATAGCATGTAGATAGGAACTTGCTGTTGTTCATATGAAAGAAATATATGTTTATGGTTTAATATTAGGTGTTATCTAATCTTAATCAAATGCATTTGTAATTTAAAATGAAATTGTGATATTGGTAGATTTGGAATTTTGTAGTAGATTTAGTGTCACGACCCAAAACCCGGGCTAGTGGCAGAAGGGGAATTTCACAAAGGTGAAAAATTCCTTAATTTATTTGAAAAATGTCAAAAGTTCTAGTTGTTATAAAAACAGTCCATTTAAATAAAATAATCGGAATTCCATCCCGTGAACCACTCCCACAGTTCGTATACACCATCAAACATAAATTGAACAATTACTTAAAAACATGAAATTAATTACAAAATCCAGCATCATCATCATCCACCAAAAAGTCAAACACCAGAATGACATACATAAGTTTGCAGACAAAATAGAAAGCTGTAATTTTGGTTCAATGCTAACATAAAATCCAAATAGTCAAAAGACTACGACAACAAACTCCTAGCATTACCAAGAGATGAACTACAATCAGGATGACCTCTTACTCCTCTTGATCACCAAGATCGCACTGGACACCACCTGAGGAGGAAGGTAAGGGGGGGTGAGCATACAATGCCCAGTAGGAAAATAGTTACCTCGGGGAAAAATAGTTCAGTGACGGGAATCTCCTACATGGTTAGTTCAAATCTAAAACATACACACATATATATATATATATAATCCAAACCGGGAGCCAATATATATATATAACAGTGTAATCAAAACCATCACTCTATATGCACATGACACAAATCAACCCATACCCATGAGCTCACATCCTCTCATCTGTGGAAACCCAGGATGATGGCACTAAGTGTACCTAACAGCCTGCCTGATACCTAAGCCTATACCCGGAGGGGACACCCATGTGTCGCCTACCAAACCTTGAGGGGCAACCAAATTGCCTACACTTGCCAAATGGGGAGGTAATCAGAAGTAACTAGGCCTCGCGCGAGTTTACGGACTTTCACCGACAGTGGGGCACGCAGCGCCACGCTGTAAAACCCACGATGCTAACACGGTGCTCATGTATAATCCTATGACACATGCAATACAGAACTGAAGTGTAAAAACTACTGTACTCTGGTTTTTCAGTAAAACATGCATAATAGGGTTTTATAGAAAAACAGGCAGCATAACGGCCCTATTTTTGATATACCCAAAATAACCTGCACACAGCAAATTCCCAGAGCAATACAGTATATATCGTATAACCAGATTCCATCACATATAATTCAAATCATTAAAAACACGCTTGTCCTTATATGCTGCAGAAAATAAGTTTTAACTCAAAAACGGTATAA
>JXTB01000108.1:36216-50440 GCA_002914805.1 Parasponia andersonii | reverse complement strand
TGATGGAACCTAGCCCCATAACCAATCATTAAACATAAAAAGAAAGTCCATTAGACTCTAATTGATAATGCAAATAAAGTATAATTTCCCAATTTGTAGAATGCACAATGAATTTGGTCTGAAATGCATGAAAGATGCATTTTATCGAAAAACTACTATTTAACTAAGTTATCAATAAGTAAATGCATGTGCACATAGTATTGCTTTCATAATTATATTCTTTGTTCTTTTAGCACACCGAGCTCTCTCTCTGAAGGTATTGAACCTTTACACTGCATTGGGGCACTTCGACAATCATTAGTGTAATAACATGTATGTAAATGGACATAACATAATGAATGAGTATGTTACTACAAAACTAGTATTAACGACTTCTAGATGCCTAATATGCAATTAGAACGTATTTATTATTGGCTTAATATGCATGTGAGAATCTTGGGCACCACAGGTGGCTCGTGAAAACCTAAGGTAGGTTGAATTTGGATCTTTGGATCATGTAAACATTGATCTCGGTAGTCAATTATTGACTCAGGACACAGGAAGTGACACTAGGGGTGGTAATATAGATCATGACATGATAACATGACTCGAAATCCACACGATTAGCTAAACTTGCTTGACACAAAATTGACTCGAATTGACACGATTAATCAATTTTTTAATAAACAGGTGACATGTAGGTTAACGTGATAATAATACAATTTAATTAGGTTAAACCTGACACAATACAGATTGCTACCCCTAGGTGGTACTACAGTGCCATTTTTTGTGCTGCGGTACCAAAACTACCCGAGAGTTGGCACTAGGGTGCCACTTTTGGTGCTGCAGCACCACTTTTCAATTGGTTTAGCGCCGCGACTTCCCGAATGCACCATTTCTTCTTTTTTGCTTTGATTTGTATTATTTTTGTTGCATTGTTGCTGTATCAGATTTAACTTCGATTCTAATGATTTGAAAAGCCCATTTGAGAGGCATAAATTTGCCTCATTTTGTATAAAACACCTTTATTTCATTCTATTATGTACACAAAAAAGCAAAGCACCAAAACAACAAGAAAAATAATTGAAATGACTTAATGTAAATAAGAACATAGCAAAACATAAGGCAAATTAGAACTAGATAACTCAAATTTTATTGTGTTAACAAGATTCCAAACTGGATTTCACTACCAAGTTTTTATTTGGTTAAATTCATGCAGTCAATATATTATATATATATCATCTCAAACACCTAATTTTTTCCAAAACAATTTATACTTATACCACATTAGTTTATACCAAAAGTTTTCTAAGAAATCAAACTTGTTTCTTAGGCTACCATATAAAATTTTTCATAAACATTCCATGTTTTCTTCCAAGTTAACATACAAATAGACATAGAAATAAACATGTGAAAGTACATTTATAATGAGGACAGGGCAAGTACGAGAGCATGAAATGTGGATTCTATCCAAGTTTCCATTGGTCTAGTTAAAAGAGCACGTGCAAAGAAATTCCAAAATGCATTAAATGGGTTGATTCAAGAGATTTAGGCTCAAGCATGTACTTGGAGGCGTGTTGAAGGAGATGAACAAATTTTTAAGCCCATAACAAGCTTGATTTAGGTTCAAGAAAGTCCATAGGCACATATGGAAGGGAAATCTGATTTGTAAAGACTTGAACGCCAAGTCGTAGGTTACTTTCCTATTTTGGTTACTAGTTTCCTAAACAATTTATTTTTTTGTTTTCTTTTCTTTATTGGCATGTAATACACTAAAAATCAAGGGATGAAAATCAGATAGACTCCCTTTTAATTGAGGCCGAATTTACCTTAGCAATTAGGGTTATTTTCCTATTTTCCTTTTCTAGTTTGGGTAAGTTACTTTTAGGCTTACCTTTAGGTGTTTTTGGAGTTTTTTTAGGACTGAAAATTTCATGGCCCTTGGCCTATAAAATGTAAACTTTTCATTCAATAAGGGTAGATTACAATTTATTAAAATTGAGTGCAATTTCTCTTTGGTTCTTTGAGAACTTATTCGAACTTATCAGATTTCTCTATGGCATTCATCCTTTGACTTATGAATCAAGTTTTCCATCTTTGATTATGGCGTCTTCCTTTATATCAAGGCTCATATCTCTCTATAGGTGTTGGGTCGAGCTTTTCCATCAAATATGATTGTAGAACATTCCTAGGCATCATCCTTATTTCGGGTTTCGTCACAAGTTGGTGGGGTTTGTACCATTCAGTATCAAGAGCTGAATTCTAGTCTCAGGTTTATTCTATCCTTTATCTTTTCTTTTCAAATCCAGTCTATATTCCTTCTTCTTTGTTTCATCTTAATCATCCAAAAAAATGACTAACCAATCTTATTCGTTCTAGTTGTAGCGATTCTTCCTTGATTGCTTTTAAGTCTGAATTTATTTTTGTGTCAACTCGATTTAATTTTTGTATTCTTTAATCAATATTTTGTTCCTGATTAAAAAAAAAGAAGAGGATCTAGAACAAAAAAAAGAGAGAATAATCAAGGCCGAATTATAAGATTTTAAGAGTGTTTCAGTAAAACAGTTGTAATTTTTTATCTAAGTATCAAAACGACTATTATTATATATCAAATCGAAGCCTATTCTGAGCTCTATGAATTTGAATAAACTACATACTATTCACCCTAGATTTCAAGCCCAAATTCCATCGTTTTCATCAGTTTCTAAGCCTTTAAAATTTTGTGTGTGTTTTTCTCTTGTTTCTTTGTTTCGTGTGATCCTTCAAAGTGTTGTTTGCGATTTTGAACCTAGGGTCTTCTTTTTCTTTGCTTATCAATTTCTTAAAACTGCTATTCCAGGTTGCTACATTAAATCCTAATCTGGATGGTGAGATTTGGCATGGATTATTGCTAAGAAATACTGATTATTTGTTTGAATTAGTTTGATAAGAACTTTTGAGAAATTATGAGTGGAAAAAGGCAGGAGTGGTAATCACATAAGAGGGTAAAGGCCATTCTGATATTTTTGGTGAAACACGAGTAAAAATGAGTGATTCTTTATTGAGTGAAACATGTGAGAGAGTGTGTGAGGTCCTTTCTTTTACTAACTTTGTTTTGCAGCACATGTCAGACAACAAGGACAAAAATAATTCTAGAGATATATCTGGTATGGGTGATTTGAAGCTTCTCATAGAAGCCCTAATATAACACCCCCTAGATTAACCATATTGTCATATACAGTCAAACTATGAAGTATTTTTCTTTCTCAAACATTATCTTTTGTTTTGATAAAAAGGTGGGCAATTTTTATTTTTTTATTTTTTTTTCTTTGAACTTAATAGAACTTTAGGACAAAAGAAACTGCATGGCATTTCTTGTTAAAAGTGTCTTTACAAAATGTACAATCAAAAGAGATTT
The DNA here is from genome assembly GCA_002914805.1 of Parasponia andersonii. NCBI lineage: Eukaryota > Viridiplantae > Streptophyta > Magnoliopsida > Rosales > Cannabaceae > Trema > Trema andersonii. Next base: position 47,064 of record JXTB01000108.1, on the reverse strand, counting down.
TCACCAGTCAATTTTGCCATCAGCTGTAATATTTATATTACATCAAAATATCTCAGAACAAAAAATGTCATCCACAGGTCAAGCTCGTCTACATCTGTATGATCACGGCGACAAAAGGCAAGCCAGGCAACCAGCTAATCAACACCAAAATGTGCATCCTCATCTGCATCACAAGACTAAAATGAGCTAAAGCTCAGTAAGTTAAAGCTATGCATGCTTATGTATGATTTAAAATCTCATAAAGTTCCCATTGTACCCTTTTCCTTCTTAAACATGTGAGTCCATGCATTTTCCTTAAAAATTATTCTTAGTTGGGCCCCTTAAGTCGATAGGTCGTGAAAACATTAGGCGGAACTCTGGCCAAGAGTAAAAATAAGGTGCGACCGTCGTGTGAGGTTTTTGAAAACTCCTTCCCTCATCAAAGGGGCATCCCACACCGCGCTAATCTTGTCCCGCTTCAACGAGACACATCATAAGATCCGCAAATCCCGCTTCAACGGGAGAGTCTGCATCAACAGACTTACCTATCCAGCCCCGACAGACTAACAATTGCCATTAAAACTTATCTTATAAAATTGGTACAATGGTACTCACTTTCAAAAACTCTTATAATAAAAGTCTTCATTTGCATGCAAAACATGCCATGCACATGCCATTTCATAACCTTCAGGAATAAGTAAGTTTCACATAAATACATCTTCCATATGGTTCTTGTGATGCAGTTGTAAGTCTTTACTTACCTCGCGTCTTGAATAGAAACTGATAGTGGAAAGGGTCAATATCCTCTAGAGATTGGTGTGCTAATTACCTGTCATAAATTACTATTATTCGAGGTGCACATTTTACAAAAGAATGCGTTAAGATATTTGAACAATACCGAAATCAAAACTTTCACCAATTTAGAAAACTTAATCTTAAAATGACTCAGGAGTGTATAAATCACTTAAGGTACTTGGTAGTCAATTACTAGCATTGAAAAACTGTTCAAAAGTATTTAAAATATGAATGCTAGTTCATTAGCACAAAATGATCCAAAATGGCACATAAATTTGTAAAAACAAGTCCATTTGCTCCTAAATGGTGCCATTTCATTTTAAAAACATTTGGACAGCACCTCCCCTATTTTAGGGACATTCCCACATGATTAAAATCATGGTTTTAAACCTGCCATAACAATTAACAATCCAATTCCCACATATACACATCAAAAGGATCATTTGGAACAACCTAAGTGCATTTGAATTCCTTTCAATCTTTTACAAAGTTTAAACGACTTTTACACTTGTGTGCCATCATAATCAGCCATAAAATAAGTGTAATAACTAATAGAATCAATAAAATATATACTATAAGTTTAAGAAATCAGATTAAAAATATGGAAAACTTAATCTACCACACATGAAAACACTTAATTCCATAAATAGCAATCTTTGGGGCCTTAGGTTTAACTTTAATCCTCCTCCTAAATTTTATGTTTCCAGTGATATATAAGGTTCCTAGGATCATTATTCACCAAATAATTACTTTGGTTTAAGGGCTAACACAAAAGAAATTAGCTATAAGTTCAAAATCATACATAATGCTCACTTTGACTAGTTTGAGTTTTTGTTGGATTTCGTGCCTTCTACCTCCACCAAACTGATTCTCTAGGTTTAGAATTAGATTTTTGAACTTAAGATAACCTGAAGGAACCATTATTCAAGTGGGAACAAGTAGAGAATTGAAATTAAAGGACAAGACTTAAAAAGAAGAACTTAATAGAATTACCTTGACTAGTTTTGGTGTATCTTGCTTTCTAGGGCTCCAACTTGAGTTCTACCACTTGGAAACTCTTGGAGATGGTTAAGAGAAATTGAGAGAAGTTTAAAAAGGTATTGGAGAGGGTCAGATCGTGGCTGGAGAGAAAGAGAAAGCAAATGACCAGATTTGGTCAAAAATCAATACTTAAAGGCTAAGAATGGTATAACTTAAATTCTAAGGGGTATTTTAGGTATTTTGCTCATTACCTTCCATGTGTCAAGCTCTAAAACATCCTTAGCATACTCACCACATTGCTGGTCAATCCTATACACCCAAGTGTAGACCAAAATGGTGAAACCTAGCTTAGAAAGTGAAATCTAGTCATACTTTGACTTATGATCCAATATGGCCAATCTTATTGTAATTTGGTGGAACCTAGCCCCATACCCAACCATTAAACATAAAAAGAAAGTCCATTAGACTCTAATTGATAATGCAAATAAAGTATAATTGCCCAATTCATAGAATGCACAAAAATGACATTATGCGATTAAGCTTAATCTAAGCTAGCTTAGTGTAATGAAACACAGTTCAGTATAATGACTGTCATCTCGTGCTTACCTGGAATGACCATTTTTTTAAAATGCTAGAAATAAGTCCTAAACATTAAATTAAAGCTATTTGATGGGCTAAATGCACAGTGAATTTGGTTCTGAAAAGCATAAAAGATGTATTTTACCGAAAAGCAACTATTTGACTAAGTTATCAATAAGTACGATCTTAATGCATGTGCACGTAGTATTGCTTTTATAATTATATTCTTTGTTTTTTTAGCACACCGAGCTCTCTCTCTCTGAGGACATTGAACCTTTACACTGCATTACGACCCTTCAATAATCATTAGTGTAATAACATGTATGTAAATGCACATAACATAATGAATGAGTATGTTACTACAAAACTAGTATTAACGACTTCTAGATACCTAATATGCAATTAGAACATATTTATTATTGGCTTAATATGCATGTGAGAATCTTGGGCACCACACCTAACTGGCGAGATGAAAAGAGTGATGAGTGCAGAAATGGAGCAAGTTCATGAGCAGATAGATAGAATAGAGAATATATGTGTGGAGTAGCCACAAATTGCTCCTAATATGCGTAGAAGAGGGAGATTCCAAGCTAGGGAATTGGGGGTTGAAGATGAAGAGTATTATTGAGATACTTTTGGCGATGAAGATGACCGGGATTCGATTGTTTGCAGTAGGAGAAATGGTAGGCAGTTTAGAGGAGCTAGGAATTGAGAAGATAATTCATTAAGCAGCATTAAGAAGAAGATTCTGTCGTTTCAAGGCAAGAATCTTAATGAAGAAGATTCCGTCGTTTGAAGGCAAGAATAATCTAGAAGCTTATCTTGAGTGGGAGAAAAAGGTAGAATTAGTATTCAATTTCCACAATGACTATCGGGAATTGTGTAACAAGTTGCAAAGCCTTAAGCAAGGTAACCGGAGTATAGAAGAATATTATGAGGAGATGGAGGTTGTTATGATTCGAGCAAATGTAGAGGAGGATAAGGAGACTACATTGTCTAGATTCTTGGTTGGTTTTAATCGGGATATTGCTAATGTGGTGGAATTACTACATTATGTGGATTTGGAGGATATGGTCTACATGGCAATAAAAATTGAGAACCAACTCGAGAGGAGGGGTGGCACATGTCCAAACCAAAATCTAAGTACATCCGCTTGGAAATCGAATCAATGGAAGAAGGATGAGAGGCAGCCTATGACGAAGCCAAAAACAGAGTAAAAGCAAGAAGTGAGCAACCATAGAAATCAAGGTAAATCCAATTCTTCTACTTCTAGTAATCGTGATATCAAGTGTTTTAAATGTCAAGATAGGGGTCATATAACTAGCCAATGTCCGAGCAAAAGAGTTATGGTGTTGCGAGATGACGGTGAGATTGAAACCGAAGATAAAAATGACACCGATCCTATGCCACCATTAGAGGATGCTGATGAAGAGAAATATCCTAACCCAGGAGATTTGTTGGTGGAAAAAAAATGCTCTAAGTGTGCAATTCAAAGAAGAAGAAGAGGACCAATGAGAAAACATCTTTCATACTAGGTGCCACATTCAAAACAAGTTATGTAGTGTGATTATTGATGGTGGTAGTTATACTAATGTCGCTAGTACTACTATGATGGAGAAATTAGGATTGCTACCATGAAGCATCCCTAGCCTTACAAGTTGCAATGACTAAATGATAGTGGTGAACTGAAGGTAACAAACAAGTTTTAGTTTCTTTTCGTATCAGAAAAAATGAAAATGAAGTTTTGTGCGAAGTGGTTCCGATGCAAGCTGGACACTTATTACTAGGTTGACTATGGCAATTTGATAGGCGTGTTAAACATGATTACTTCACCAACAAGTACTCATTTGTACTTAATCAAAGACAATCACTCTAGTTCCTTTGACACCAAAAGAAGTTCATGAAGATCAAGTGAGATTGCAAAAAGAGAGTGAACAAAAGAGAAAGAGTGAAAAAAAAGAGAGAGGCCAAAGAAAAAAAGAGAGAAAAGGCAATTTTAGATTCGGCCATTGAGAGGAAAATAGAAAGAAAACAAAATAATTTTTATGCAAAAGCAAAATAAATTAAGAGAGCGATGTTTTCAAACCAGCCGATGATTGTACTCTTGTACAAGGAGGTGTTTTTAAACACTAACGATCTTGATCCTACTTTGCCTAGTTCTATTATTTCTCTGTTGCAAGAATTCGAGGATGTCTTTCCCAACGAGGTGCCACATGGTTTGCCTCCAATTAGGGGCATAGAACATCAAATTGATTTTGCACTTGGTGCTTCCATTCCAAACTGACTAGCCTACAAGAATAACCCTAAGGAGACAAAGGAACTATAACGACAGGTTAGTGAATTGATGGAGAAGGGGTACTTTAGAGAAAGCATGAGTCCATGTCCAGTTCAAGTAATTTTGGTTCCTAAGAAGGATAGATCATGGTGAATGTGTGTTGATTGTTGTACGATCAACAATATAATGGTAAAGTATTATCATCCTATCCCTCGCTTAGATGATATGCTAGATGAATTGCATGGGTCTTACATATTTTCTAAAATCAATTTGAAAAGGGGATATCATCAAATCTGAATAAAAGAGGGTGATGAATGGAAAACTGCATTCAAAACAAAATATGGCCTATATGAGTGGCTAGTTATGCCTTTTGGATTAATTAATGCTTCTAGCACTTTTATGAGATTAATGAACCATGTTTTGCGTGCTTTATTGGAAAATTCGTAGTTGTTTACTTTGATGAAATTCTGATTTATAGCAAAAACTTTGACGATCATGTAGTACATTTGAAATCTATTTTACATGTGCTTAGGAAAGAAAAGTTGTTTGCTAATCTGAAGAAGTGTACCTTTTGCACCGATAAACTTGCATTTCTAGGATTTGTTGTGAGTGCACAGGGTATACAGGTTGATGAGGAGAAGGTACGTGCAGTCTAAGAGTGGCCTAGTCCCACGACTGTAGAAAGTATGAGGATTTTTCATGGACTTGCTAGTTTCTACCAGTAGTTTGTGAAAGACTTTAGCACATTGGCCGCACCACTTACTGAAGTAATCAAATGAATGTTAGTTTCATGTGGGAAGAAGAACAAGAGAAGCCATTTAAACTAATCAAGAAAAAATTGACCAATGCCCCTTTAGTGTCTTTACCTACCTTTAATAGAACATTCGAAATTGAATGTGATGCTTCAGATCTTGGTATAGGTGCAATTTTAATGTAGGAAGGGCGACCAATTGCTTACTGCGGTGAGAAACTAAGTGGGCTAGTCTTAAACTACCCTACTTATGGCCAAAAGAATTTGTGATCCATATAGATAATGAGTAATTGAAGCACTTGAGAGGCCAACATAAGCTGAACAAGAGGCATGCACGATAGGTGGAATTCATTGAGATGTTTTCATACATTTTCTAATATAAACAAGGTAAGGAAAACATCATTGATGATGTACTTTCTCGCAGGTATGTATTACTTTCTACTCTTGATACTAAAATACTTGATTTTGAGCATATTAAAGAATTATATCCTTTAGACCATGAGTTTAGTGAAGAATATGTTTGTTGTGAAAAGACAACCAATGGTAAGTACTTTAGGCATGAGGATTTCTTATTTTGAGAAAATAAATTGTACATACCGAATTGTTCTGTGCGAGATTTGCTAGTGAGAGAGTCACATGGGGGACGTTTAATGGGACATTTTGGAGTTGTTAAAGTTAGTTGTTTTATAAGAACTCTTCTATTGGCCATACACGAAACGAGATATTGAGAGAATTTGTGGTTGATGTGTCCCATGTAGGTAAGCAAAATCCAGAGTGCAACCCCATGATTTATATACCCCACTACCCATTTCTAGTGAGCCTTGGATTGGTATTTCGATGAACTTTGTGTTAGGTTTGCCTAGGTCTAAATGGGGTAGAGATTCAATTTTTGTGGTGGTAGATAGATTTTCTAAGATGGCATATTTCATTCCATGTCACAAATCTGTTGATGCTTCCCATGTTGTTGATTTGTTCTTTAGAGAGATTGTAAGATTGCATCGCATGCCTAGAACCATTGTTTCTGATAGAGATGCTAAGTTCTTGAGTTACTTCTGGAAGACTTTATAGGCCAAGTCAGGATCTAAGTTGTTGTTTTCAACTACTTGTCATCCTCAAACCGATGGTCAAATTGAAGTAGTGAATAGGACTTGGGAAGAGTGTTTATTGCATGTTGACTTTGTTTATAATCATTCTATTCATTCTACTTCTAAATTTTCACCATTTGAAATTATTTATAGCTTTAATCCTTTAACTCCTGTGGATTTATCACTATTACTTTTGTCTGAGCGGGTAAGTTTAGATGGAAAAAGAAAAGTTGGCCTTGTAAACAGATTCATGAGAAAGCAAAGCTCAACTTCGAACGACGAACTGAGCAATATGCCAAACAAGCAAATAAAGGCCGACAATAGATAGTCTTTGAACCTGGTGATTAGGTTTGGTTAAATATGTAAAAGGAGCAGTTTTCGACTCAAAGGAAATCCAAGTTGCTACTTAGAGAAAATAGACCTTTACAAATCTTGGAACGAATTAACGATTTCCTGGTAAGTATAATGTAAGTACTACTTTCAATCTTTCTGATTTGAGTCCTTTTGATGCAGGTGATGAACTTGATTTGAGGAAAAATTATTTTCAAGAGGAGAGGAATGATGAGGACAGGACAAGCATGAGAGCATGGAATGCAGATCCTATCCAAGTTCCCATTGATCCAGTTACAAGAGCACGTGCAAAGAAATTCTAAAATGGATTAAGTGGGTTGATTCAAGGGATTTGGACTCAAGCATGCATGTGGAGGCCCATTGAAGAAGATGAGCAAATTTTTAAGCCCATAACAAGCTTGATTCAGGTTCAAGAAAGTCCATAGGTACATATGGAAGGGAAATCTGATTTATAAAGACTTAAATGCTAAGTCATAGCTTACTTTCCTATTTTGGATATTAGTTTTCCAAAATAATTTATTTGTTTGTTTCCTTTTCTTTATTAGTGTGTAATACGCTGAAAATTAAGGTATTAAAATCAGATTGACTCCCTTTTAATTAAGGCTGAATTTAGGTTAGCTATTAGGGTTATTTTCCTATTTTCCTTTTCTAGTTTAGGTAAGTTACCTTTAGGCATTTTTTGAGTGTCTTTAGAACTGAAAATATCGTGGCCCTTGGCCTATGTAATGTGCACTTTTTATTCAATAAGAGCAGATTACAATTCATTAAAATTAAGAGCAATTTCTCTTTAGTTCTTGGAGAACTCATTCGAACTTATCAGATTTCTCTGTGATATTTATTCGTTGACTTATTAATCGAGTTTTCCATCCTTGATTGTGGCATCTTCCTTTATACCAAGGTTTACATCTCTCTATAGGTGTTGGATTGAGATTTTCTATCTGAATCTGATTATAGAACGGTCCTATACATCATCCTTGTTTTGTTTTTTGTCATAAGTTGGCGAGGTTGTACCAATTTAAGTTCTTAAGTCAAGTACCAAGAATATCTTCCACATTTAAATCTAGAAAAATACTTGAAACTTTGAGTTTATAAAAATTTTCTTAGTCTAAAGAATTCTCCAACTAGCACTATTAAACGTAGGATAGGACTAATTTAGTACTACAACTAAATTCTGTAAACATTAAGGATCAGACTTTACAAGAGTGTAATTTCACAAATTCTAGTTTCAAAATAGCCCATAAGTTTTTGAAATTATATAACCATTACTTTTACCTAACCATTATTTAGATTTGAAATATCTATGATTCTCTTGAAAATAAAGACATGCAATTCTTCAGACATCACAACCTCTTTCGTTTTAAACCATGAAAATCAATTTAGAGAGAAAATATATGACCGAATGAAAAGCATATCTAGATGTGCAAATCCATCAGTGAAATTTTTTTTAATCCATTAATTGTGATTTTTTCCCAAAGGTTTCATTTTGAAAAGATAAGTAAAGTTACCAAGTAGCCAAACAAATTATTACAAGTAAACAAATTACAAGAAAACACAATTATAATCCAACAATTGAGATAAAATCAAACAACCTAAGATTCCTGGATAAAATTAAATTAATTATTCTGCCAATGCACAATTAGTATAAAGGCCAAACTTGGTGGAATTAATAACAATACCCCATTTAAGTAAACTCGATATATTATATCAATTAATGAATGAGCTATATGTCATGCAAGAATATCATCAATCTCGAACCCTTTGATATAAACATCAACCACCAACTACTCGAACCGAGTAATTAAAAGTATACAAAAATCAAAGGATTAATATCACAATCCCATACATACAAATGAAGTCAACCCAAGACAATGAAGATACAAGACACCAAATTGCTATCTCAGAACCTATGAGGTTCATATAACTTATCACCATAATGGACATAGGAGTACAAGAATGAATGTCCATTTGAATTAGAAAATTTGGATAAAAATGTAATTCACTAGTCTCGTGTCAATTCCGACACTTTTGAGACAACAGTTTCTAGGTTATAACTATCACAGGTATACTAGACTTTCACTCTAAAGAAATGAACGAAGGATTCGAAACGAATCAAAACAAAGACAATATATTTAGCTAATTCCTAAGTGATGTATGGGGTACTTGTCAAACACTTTCCAAAATCTCTTTTTAAACAAAAAAATATCACAAGCAAGATCTCAAACGAGGTCTGAAGCCTGTAGCTTTGATACTATTTATGTTACGACTAAAAATCCAAAACCGTGACTTTTAGTAATTTTAGGTAAAAAAAAATAATTAAATATTAGTTTTGTGAAATTCAGGAGAAATTAAAGATTAAATAATTTCATTTTAATCCTCAAATAATTATAAATTTTACAACTATTGAAACTCTTAGTAGCTTTAAGTACTTAAAAAAAATACCCATTAAAGTTTAAGAAATCTTGTGATTAATTGGTTTGAAAAATTATAAATAATTCATGGATTATGATAAACTAAGCTCAATTGAAAATTTTAATCCAAAGTCCAAAATAAATTACATTAAATCATTTGTAATTTCAAGTTTCCAAATTAACTACAAAACCATCCTCATGTAAATTTACTAATCTTCGCTAAATAAATGAACAAGGAATAAAAGACAACCAAAAATAAACATTGTAACACACCCCTAGCTTAACTATATGACTATGTAGGTCAAACTAGGAAGCATTACTCTTTTATAACCCATATTTTTAGTTTTTGCAAAAAGGTGGGCCAGATTTAAACTTTTCGAGCTCTAAAACAAAAGAAACTACGTGGCATTACTTTTTGAAAGTGTCTTTACAAAATATACAACTAAAAACTCTATATCTGTTTATCTTGCCATCAGTAGTAATATTTACAACAGACTAGAATAACAAAATACAAATAAAACACCGCCCACAAGTCAAGCTCGTCTACATCGGTATGATCATGGTGACAAGAAAGCGTGCTAGCCAACTAGCAACTCTATACATCAAAAATGTCCTCACCTGCATCACAGGAACTAAATGAGCTAATGCTCAGTAAGTAAAGATCATGCATGCTTGTGAACATGTTTCCTGCATAAACTTTATTGAAATTCCCATTGTACTCTTTCTTTTATAACTTTTCATTTTGATGCACTTTTCTTAGAAAACATTTCTTTATAGGGCCCTTGAGTACATTACAGAGTCGCGGCAGTCGGTAGGCCGTGCCCACCTGTGCGGGAAGGAAACACATGGCTAATGTGAACCATACCTACCCAACGTAGACCGACTAAGTAATGCACCTGATAAATCTCATAGTACAATGCTCGGTCCCGGCAGTAGGTAAGCCGTGCCCACCTATGCGGGAAGGATGCCTGTACAAACCATACTTACCCAACGTAGACAGACTAAACACTGTACTTAAAACATATCTCGTAAAATTAGTACAATGGTACTACTTTAAATCAAATGTGTGGAAAACTTCACTTCTTTGAAAATCATGCTCAATGATCATGCCATGCTTATGTTTCCATGAGCTTTTCAACAACAATATACATAATATATAATTGAAATAATACAGATAAGCATGTAGGAAAATTTCTTGTATCTACTACTGTTCTTGTGACGCAGTTAAAATAAATCTTCACTTACCTTGTGTCTGGTAGAAAAGATAGCGGAAAGGGTCAGTATCCTCGGTGGCAAGGTGTGTGGAAGACCTAATGTCAATTTTATTACTAACATTATTACTACAATGTAAAATGCTTAAATAAAACAAGTACAAGACCGAATCATAGCTTTTACAAAAGAAGGAACCCTAATCACAAAATGAACCAAAATGTCATCTACTTTCATAAAAACTAGTCCATTAGCTTCTAAATGGCACCATTTCGTTCTAAAAATATTTGGACAGCACCTCCCCTATTTTTAGGACATCTCCATATGATTAAAATCATGGTTTAAGACCTGTAATAACAATCAACAAGCCAATTCCCACATATATAACTCAAAGAGGATCATTTAGAGCAACCTAGGTATACTTGAATTCCTTTC
>JXTB01000108.1:9724-35362 GCA_002914805.1 Parasponia andersonii | reverse complement strand
TGAGGGTACTGAGCCTTTACACTGCATGGGAACACTTTGACAAATATTAGTACAATAACACATATTGAAAGCATTTAACAATAAAGAATGAGAAATTTACTGTAAAGGTGATTCTAGTCACTTGATATGTCTATTATGCAATATGAACATGTTTATTATTGGCCTATTATGCATGTGAGAATCTTGGGCATTACAAACACCTACTAGGGATTAAGAGTAGACTTCCAAGTACAAGCTATGCAGCTTGTCTGACCACCAGAATTATTACCTCAAATAGATAAACTCCTTCAAATAAGAGAAGTAGGGGGATGAGTATTCACATCCTCAGTAGAAATTTAATTACCTTTTTGAATGGATGCAATTTTATCAAACCTACATAATTAATGCCTTTTCCAAAATCTATTTATAAACCAAGTTTATAAAATAGCTAATATCCCGAATAATCACATATTCAAAACCAAAACTAGAAGCACATAATTGTATATATTATAAATCAACCAATGCATATGAGTGAGCTATCATTCTTCCATCACGGCATTGTAATACCTTTATAGTAGAGGTACCCAATATCTTGACACTACTCATAGGTGTACTAGTCAAAAACTTGTGCAAGGACCTAGGTCTTTCAACTAATACTGCAACAACTTGTCAGTGATCTAAACTACTGTAATGTAATAATAAAACTCAAATATGTGATCCAATGGTATGTACAATATGTAACAATTCACAATTACCATATATATATGAATCAAATCATGCTTTAAAATCTAACTTCGCATTATTCTGGGATTTAATGTAACATAGGTAGCACACTGCTATTTTTTCCCATAATCACAATATAAAAATTATATAATAATCTACATAGTCCAGTCTCAGCATAATTTGAAAAATTTCAACAACGTATCAAATTATCGTGAAATCAAGATTTTTCATAAATAAGTTTTAATACAATTATAAATCAAAACAGATATAAAATCAAGTAATTGAATCTCTACCTCGATATGATAGTAATGCTAAGCTAATGACGCTCAAAGAATCTTCCGTTAGTTACTTGGGTGGTTGAACAACAATTTTCAGATCTTAGTAAGTACACTTAAAAAACTGACTTTTCTACCGGAGCCTCAAATGGAGACATGAAGGTCACCATTGAATTCAGAACACTAAAAAATACTAAGGGAGATATATACCTTATCAAAAGTGGATCCCAGTACGGGACTTGTAGCATGCAAAACGATATAATTTTTGAGTCTCGAAATGCCAATTTTCGTTTCACTTCAAAACATAGTTGTATTTTTTCAAAAATCCAAAATCCAAAAATTAGATAAACACCACTTTTTGTAAATATTTAGAAAAATTTATTCTTTTTCTAATTAAAATTTACCGCTCTTCTGGATACCGTTTTTACTTCTACTAACTATAATTATTCATAGTTTTTAACTCTTTTTTAACCTTATATAGTTCGGGAAAATAATTACCTAACCGAATAATTATGAAAATATCACCCTTTACAAACTTTGTAAAAGCGGTAAAAATGGTGAAAATATTACCAGAGACAAGTTAAGCTATACAACTACTTGAAAGAGGTCGGCGACGGCGAGAAGGAGCTACACGTGGTAGCGGTGAGATGCGTGGCAAAAAATGGGCATTTTTTTTTCCTTATCTCAAGCCCTCTCTTGTGAAAAGATGATAGTCTTAGGGCCCTTTTATGCAATTTTGAGGTACTATAGACCCAAATATTAAATTCTAGATATTTACATTAAAATATTCCATAAATGATTATATACAACAATGCCATTTGTCTTAATTTTACTCTTTAACCTCTTTAAAATTCAGATTTCTACATGATATGCTCAATGAAATATTTGGGTTACTATATATTGTCATCTCTCTCTTGTATTATTCATTTCTATGACCTTATCAGTCCCTGATTGATTTTCATTCTTTTGTTACTTGTAGGCTGAGTTGAAACTCATCCCCAAGCCGTAGGATTTTCAGTCAGCTATTAGAATGGAACTTAAAAAATTGAATGAGTATTTTGATCCAGAAACAAAAAGGCCAAAAAATGAATGTCAAAAACATGAAAATGTTGGTTTTCGTTAAAGTCCTTTGGGGGAGCTTTTTCAAAAGTATCTTTATGAGAAAACCCCCGAGATGGAAATACCCAATTGCAAAATACAATCTTACGTAAGTGCTTGACTTAACGAATGCATGGCTTGGATCATAGCAGCAAGAGTATTTGCGGTATAAGCAAAACTTGATGAACTCATGGCTAGGAACGAAGCAAAAGAATTTGGTGATGGGGTATGAGATTTAAGATTGTATTAGGATTTTATTATCAGTATTACAGTCTTTATTTTATTTTGGGTAATTAGAGTTTGTTGTAATACTCTATTATATATGTAATGTTTATCTGCATATCATGTCTATGAATTATCATATTAGACTATGAATAAATTACTCTTCGTTAAATCTCTTTCTCTCTTAATTGTCTTATTTTCTCTCTAATTCTTCCTTTTTCCTCTCTACTTTTTATATGCTCTTTTATCTTTTGTCTCTCCTCCTCTCTGCCCTTTCATTCATCACTTGACTAGGTTGAGGAAGTCCCAAACACCATTATTAGGTGTTGACAATCCAGATTTGCATTCTCCAAGTTTTCAACACTTTGTTGATTTCATCTACAAACCTAGCCATAGGTGCAGGTCTTGGACATGGCTAGTTATTCTTTTGGTGTAAAAGGGTACTCCAATTAGAGATGAGCTCCGAATCATATGGATGAACATGATTGTACAAAACTTGAATACAAGCTGATTTGAGAAGAAACATTGGTTCAGGTTTGAGCAATTCACCACAACCAAAGAATTTATGAAGTATCAGATACTAGTGTAGTCCCTTCCCTAAGTAAGATGATGAAGAACCAGAACAAGGTGTTGAAGAAGACATGTCCTAAACTACTTACCCAGATACATAAGGTATTAAACCGTCCTAACAAAAGAAGTAAGTTAGAGAAAAAGGAGCAAAGTTAGAAAAACTAACAAAATGTTGAAGAAGAAGAAGCATAGAACGGTGGGTTTTGTAAAAACCCGGATTTTGGGAGGGTAATTTGGACAATTTACCAATTTTCCGGATATAATATTGTGGGGATTAAATTGCAAAAGTTTTGTGCAGAGGGACTAAATTGCAATTTTTGGGGGACTCGATTAATAGAGATTTGAAATTTGGGGACTTATGTGCAATTTTTTAAAAATTGCACAGCCCTATAAGACAGGGCCACATGCCCTGTCCTTTTCTTTTCTCTCTCTCTCTCTTCTCCGCTGATGTCTCTCTCTCTCTGCGTTTCTCGGCCGTGCACCACCGGAGGAGTAGCCGCGCTGCTCCAGCCATCATCCGCCTGCGCCACCAACTAGCGAAGGTTCTCCATGCCGCGCTGAAGCTCCGCCGCCCCTCGCCAACCACCGCCGATGTCTGGTTCATCGAAAAACCTCCATCGAAGGCGTTGGAGCCGTTTCGGATTTTTGGCCACAGGCGACGATTCCGGCCACCATTCGACCCCCAACCAGTCCCGTTGGATTCGTCTCATCTCAAGGATCATCAAGGTATATATATCTCAACCCCCTTTTGCCTGCATTGAAAGTTGCCATTTTTGGATATTTTGAGTTTAAGTTTGAGTTTCTGATCCGACCGTTGGATTGTACTCAGAAAATGGAGAAGTTTTGATATATATATGGCCTATGTTTGGTGATCGACACGGAAATTGAGATCAAACGGTCGAGATTTACCTCATTTTGCGTGCCACCGGTCCGGGCCCAGACCCGAATTAGACAAGTTATATGTCTAACCTAGCTATTTTGAGTGCTAGGAATTCAACGAAGAGGTCCGTTTGTGGAATTGAAGCTCCGGTGAGAAGTTAGTTTTTCGCAAAAGGATGATCGAGGGCTTGGAATTGGTTCCTGACCCCCCAGGCGATCGTCAACGACACCTTGAGGATTCAATAGCCTGGTATTGCTATTGAGCGAGGTAGGGACTTAATTACCTCTGTTTTATATCGTTTTTGAATAAAACTTATTTTCTGCAACGTATGAGAACAAATGTGATTTTTGGTTTCTCGAATATCTGTGATAGGAATTGATTGTCTGAGATATATACTATATTGCTCTGGGAATTTTCTGAGTGCAGGTTATTTTGGGAGTATTAAAAATAGGGCCGTTATGCTGCCAATTTTTCTATAAAAACCTAGTATGCTGATTTTACTGAAAAATCTGAGCACGATTATTTTCACACATAGGATCATATATGAGCACCGCATTAGCATCGTGGGTTTACAGTGTGGCGCTGCGTGCCCCATTGTTGGTGAAAGTCCGTAAACTCGCACGGGGTTCTGTTACTTCTGATTACCTCCCTATTTGGCAGGCGTAGGCAATTCGGTTGCCCCTCCAGGTTTGGTAGGTGACTCACGGGTGTCCCCTCCGGGTATGGGCTTAGGTATCAGGTAGGCTTTTAGGCATAATTAGTGCCATCGTCCTGGGTTTCCACAGATGAGAGAATGAGAGCTCATAGGTATGGGTTGATTTGTGTCATGTGCATATGGATTGAATGGTTGTGATTATATATACTTAGTGCCGGCTTTTACCACAGTGGGGCTCGTTACTAACCTTATTCCATCATTATCCCGTCGAGCTCAAGAGATAAGGCGGCCCGAGACTGTAGTTTAGTCTATTATATAACTTGGAGGAGGAATATTGTGGCAAACCTTCTGACTAATCCTGTCACACTTGCCTCTCTCCTAGGGCTGCCACTCTGAAACTGTAAATATTTATCCTACTTCCCCGTAACAGTGACACAAAACCTTCTGAAAGTACCTTGTCTTAACTTCTCTATGATAAAATAGTTTTACACAATAATACTAAGACATTTCATAAATCATATTACCCTTCTTAAACTTTTTCATAAAACATGCATGGTTATATGGTGTACATAATAATACCACACCAAAATTACCAAGCATATATATGCTGAAATCGAAATGCCAATGGTCATACTCATAACCAGAATAAATGCAAAACATGGAAACATAATAGATACTTATATAGCACATAATTCTTGTGTTGCAGTTGAGTACTTTACTTATCTCGTGTCCTGGATAGAAATGAATTGTGGAAAGGGTTAATATCCTCTAGAGATTGGTGTGCTATTCACCTGTCATAGTTTACTGTTATTCAAAATGCACATTTTGCCAAAAGAAGGCATCAAGATACTCGAACAATACCGAAATTAGAATTTTCACGAAATTAGGAAACTTGATCTTGAAATGACTCAGAAGCATATAAATCACTTAAGGTACTTGGCAGTCAATAAGTAGCATTGAAAAACTGTTCAAAGGTATTCAAATATGAATGCTAGTTCATTAGCACAAAAATGATCCAAAATGGCACATAATTTTGTAAAACTAGTCTATTTTCTCCTAAATGGTGCCATTTCATTTTAAAAATATTTGGACAGCATCTCCCCTATTTTCAGGATATTCCCACATGATTAGAATCATGGTTTTAAACCTGCAATAGCAATTAGAAATCAAAATTCCCACATATACACATCAAGAGGATCACTTAGAACAATCTAAGTGCACTTGAACTCTTTTTCAGTTTCAACAAGTTTAAAACCACTTTTACACTTGTGTGGCATCACAAGCTGCCACCAAATGAGTGTAATAGACAATAGGATCAATAAGATATACAATCTAATTTAAGAAATCAGATTACAAACATAGGAAACTTAATCTATTACACATAAAAACACTTAACTCCCTAAATTGCAACTTTGGGGCTTTAGGTTTAACTTTAATCCTCCACTTAAATTTTATGTTTCCAGCAATATATAAGGGTTCCTAGGACCATTATTCATCAAATAATAGCTTAGGTTTAAGAGCTGAAATAAAGGAAATTCACTACAAATTCAAAATCCAACATAAACCTCACCTTAACTAGTTTGAGTTTTTTTGCTAGTGTTCTTGCCTTCTATCTCCACCAACTGATTTCCATGGCTTATAAATAGATTTTTGGGCTTAATAAAACCTGAATAAACCTTTGTTTAAGTGGAAACAAGTAGAGAGTTGAAATTAAAAGACAAGACCTAGAAAGAAGAACTTAATAGAATTACCTTGACTAGTTTGGGTGTATCTTGCTTTCTAAGGCTCCAATTTGAGTTCTACCACTTGGAAACTCTTGGAAATGTTTGAGAAAAGTTGAGAGAAGTCCGAAAAAGCATTGGAGAGTTTCATGTCGTGGCTGGAGAGAAAGGGAAAGCAAATGATCAGATTTGACCCAAAATCAACACTTACTTGCTAAGAAAAGGTATAACTTCAATTCTAAGGGATATTTTGGGTATTTTACACATCACTTTCCATGTGTCCCGCTCTAGAACGTCCTTAGCATAGTCACCACGTTTCTGGTCACTCCTATACACCCAAGTGTAGCCAAAGTTGGTGAATCCTACCATAGAAAGTGAAAACTAGTCATACTTTGACTTATTATCCTATATGGCCAATCTTATTGTCATTTGGTGGAACCTAGCCCCTTAACCAATCATTAAACATAAAAAGAAAGTCAATTAGACTCCAATTAACAATGAAAACATAGTATTAGCACTCAATTATTAGAATGCACAAAAACGACATTAAGCGATTAAGCTTAATCTAAGTTAGCTTAGTGCAACAAAATATCAATTAGTGTCCTGAATGCCACCTCGTGCTTACCTGGAGCCGACAAATAAAATGCTATAAATAAGTCCTAGACATTGAATTAAGCCTATTTGATGTGTTAAACACACAGTGAATTTGGCTCCGAAGTACGTGAAAATTGCATTTTACCGAAAAACTACTATTTGACCAAGTTATCAACAAGTACAATCTTAATACATGTGCACATAGTATTAGTTTCACAATTATATTCTTTGTTCTTTTAGAACACCGAGCTCTCTCTCTGAGGGTATTGAACCTTTACACTATATCGGGACACTTCGACAATCATTAGTGTAATAACATGTATGTAAATGCACATAACATAAGGAATGAGCATATTTTTATGAAACTAGTATTAATGACTTCTAGATGCCTAATATGCAATTAGAACATGTTTATTATTGGCTCTCTTAATTATGTGAAGAGCTGGATGTCATAGATTGGCTTTCCAAGTATAATGCTACTATTAACTGTGGAAAGAAAAGAGTAATTTTCCAACCTTCTGAAGAGGCTCAGTTTGTTTTCATTAGTACTCCACAAAAAACTAATGTACCTATCATTTCAGCTTTGAAGGCGAAGAAATTGTTGGACAATGGTTGTTCAGGCTATTTAGCCAACATAATAGATACTTCTATTGTGATGCCCAAGATCCTCACGTACATAATAAGCCAATAATAAACATATTCATATTGCATAATAGACATATCAAGCAACTAGTATCAATTTCATGGTAAATTATTCATTCTAATTGTTAAATGATCTCTATTATTGTACTAATATTTGTGGAAGTGCTCTCATGCAGTGTAAAGGCTCAGTACCCTTAGAGAGAGAGAGCTTGGTGTGTGAAAGGAACAAAGAATACATTTATGAATAGTAATACTATACGAACATGCATTAAAATCATATCTGTTGATAACTTGGTCAAATAGTAGTTTTTTGGTAAAATACAATTTTTCACGCTTTTCGGAGCCAAATTCACTGTGTGTTTAACACGTCAAATAGCTTTTATTTAATGTGTTGAAACCATTTCTAGCATTTTCCAAAATGTTGGTTTCAGGTAAGCACGAGGTGGCAGTTACTGTACTGAACTGTATTTAATTACACTATGCTAGCTTAGATTAAGCTTAATCGCATAATGTCATCTTTGTGTACTCTAATAATTAGGCATTGATACTTAGTTTGCATTATTAATTGGAGTCTAATTGACTTATTTTTATGTTTAATGATTGGTTATGGGGCTAGGTTTCACTAGATTACAATAAGATTGGCCATATGGGATTATAGGTCAAAGTATGACTAGTTTTCACCTCTTAAGCTAGGTTTCACCATTTTGGTCTGCACTTGAGTGTATAGGATAGACCAGCAACTTGGTGAGTATGCTAAGGATGTTTTAGAGCTGGACACATGGAAAGTAAAGTGTAAAATTCCCAAAATACCCCTTAGAACTTAAGTTATGCCATTTCTTAGTTATTAAGTATCACTTTTGGACCAAATTTGGTCATTTTCTTCTCCTTTCTCTCCAGCCACGACCTGAAACTCTCTCACTCATTTTTAGACTTCTCTCAGCTCCCATTAACCATTTTCAAGAGTTTCCAAGTGGTAGAACTCAATTTGAAGCTCAAGAAAGCAAGATAGGTCCAAACTAGTCATGGTAATTCTACTAATTCTCCTTCCTAGGTTTTGTTTTATTATTTCAATTCTCCACTTGATACAACTTAAATAATGATTCCTATAGGTCCTCTTGAGTCCTAAGATCAATTTCTAAGCCATAGAAATCAGTTTTGTGGAAGAAGAAGGCAAGAGCTTCAACAAAGGTTCAAACTAGTCAAGGTGAGGTTTTTATGGAATTTGGAATTGGTAATTTATTTCTATTGCATTAGCTCTTAAATCAAAGCTTTTATTTGATGAATAAAGGTCCTAGAAAGCCTTATATATGGTTGGAAACATATAATTTAAGTGGAGGATTAAAGTTAGACTTAAAGCCCCAAAGTTTGCTATTTGTGGATTCAAGTGTTTTCATTGTTGGAATAAGTTGTCTACACTTGTAATTTGATTTCATTACTTGGAATGTGTAAGACATTGATCCTTTTATGTAGATTACACCTATTTACTGCTGTTTATGCTGATATACAAGTGTAAAATTGGTTTTAAACTTTGTTTGAACCGAAAGGAATTCAAGTGCACCTAGGTTGTTTTAAATGATCCTCTTTGAGGTGTATATGTGGGAATTGGCTTGTGAATTGTTATTGCAGATCTTAAACCATGATTTTAATCATGTGGGAATGTCCTAAAATAGGGGAGGTGCTGTCCAAATATTTTTAAAATCAAATGGACTAGTTTTTATGAAAGTATGTGCCACTTTGGTTCATTTTGTGATTAGATTTCTTGATTTTGTGAAAGTTGTGATTTATGCTTGTGGTTGCTTTCTTTAAGCATTTTACATTGTAGTAATCATTCTAATAATGAAATTAATATCAGGTCTTCCACACACCTTACCACAGAGGATACTGACCCTTTTCACTATCTTTTCTGTCGGACACAAGGTAACGTTACCCCTGCAATGTAAGAAATTATTGGTTCTATGAACTTATGGAATCCTTGAATTATATGAAAAGTTGTATTTTTTATTCTATTATGGCTAAAGCTTAAATATCTAAATCTGTTATTCCGACATACATGAGGCATGAACATGTGGTGTAATTATATTGCCTGACGAGTATTAGTGAATAGGGTGTGGCGGGCAAGTGCCCAATTATCTGGTTCCTTCGGGAATATTATCTGGTTCCTTCGGGGACATTATTAGGTTCCTTTGGGGACACTATTTAGTTCTTTCGGGAATACTCTGATAGCGGTATGGGGAGGACCTCTACAGTACACAGAGGAGTTTGAAATGTATTTGAGACTCGAGACCTCCATACGATGGCTGATGATTAGTTTTTAGTTATCTGAGTGGCTCAGTATGCGATTCACGGTCTTGTCAGGCAATACAAAATACACAGGGATCCCAATCATACCATTATCTGTTTTCTAGAATTTGCACGTTGCATTTGCACTCGTGACTTACTGAGTTTTATACTCACAAATATTCTTACATTGCAGATGATATTACTCATATGTGAGTTAAGAGGAGGAGTGCCGAATTTCCAACTGCGGCTTGTGTATATGAGAATTTTGACGCTATGGTTTCCTGACTGAGAATTTTGTATCTGTTTTGAGTGTGTGTACATTGTGTATATTTTTATGAGAGGTCCACTTTGGGAGTATGTATGTATGTATAAATTATACTATATGTAAAAATGAGTGGAGTTTTTCTTTCTCTCTCTAGAAAGTCAAAAGTTTTAATTTTCCCTTGTTTTATCAGTTCTAAGTCGAGTAGTGTCTCCCGATCTCACTAAATAGTTATACAAATGTCCTTACGTACATGTGTGGTATCGGGGGATGTCACAATTGGTATCAGAGCTTATGTTTTAAAATGATTCTGAAGACCGCTTATATACACACGTCGGGAAGGAAAGGAAGCCTCACTTCTCTGTAAGTGTTTGATATGCATTTTGATATCTGTTCAAATTTTTTTTATTGCATTCATATTCTGGGGATGATTATTATTGGCTATAATTGGAACTATAGAATCTGGGTGTAAGGATATCAGTATGGTGACTACTTGGGGTCAAGATAATTTTGAGAGGGGTGCATCTTCTTCAGAGGGTGGTAATCAGGTTGAACAATTGGCTTCTTTGATACAAAATATTTTGGAGCAACGTATAAGACAAGAAAATCAACTTAACCCTCCACCACCACCACCTCAACATAGGCAAGATGCTAGTGAAAGTGCCGGGGAAAGATTCAGGATACTCCAGCCTCCAACCTTTGATGGTGGGGTTGATCCGATACAAGCAGAGCAGTGGATTAGGACCACTGAGCGTATGCTGGCTTATGCCAAGGTCCCTGATGCAGATAAGGTTCCTTGTGCTAGTTTTATGCTGAGACACCATGCTGAATATTGTTGGGACACTATAAGTACTATTCATGATATCCCTACTATGACCGGGGAGAGGTTTAGAGAGTTATTTTATGGAAAATACTTTACCGATGCCATGAGAGCTAGCAGGAGGGTTGAGTTTGCTAATCTGAAGCAGGATGAAATGTCTGTTGCAGAATACATCCATAAGTTTGATGAGTTATCGCGATATGCACGTCAAATGGTTGCCACTAATGAGTTAAAGGTAGATTAGTTTATGCAGGGCCTAAGGAAGACTATTGTGAGGGATTTGAAATCTGGTGGAATACGAGGTGTAAAATTTGCTTTGATTGCAGACAGAGTACTAGATGCTGAGTAGACAGAGAAAATATGTTCTGGATCTAATTGATGATGCAAACATAGTATAATTGCCCAATTAATAGAATGCACAAAGATGACATTACGCGATTAAGCTTAATCTAAGCTAGCTTAGTGTAATTAAACACAGTTCAGTATAGTGATTGCCATCTCGTGATTTCTTGGAACGAACATTTTTGAAAATGCTAGAAATAAGTCCTAAACATTAAATTAACGCTATAGTGTGTTAAATGTACAATGAATTTGGCTCCAAAAAGCGTGAAAATGTACTTTACCGAAAAACTACTATTTTACCTAGTTATCATCAAACTTGATTTTAATGCATGAGCACATTGTATTGTATTCATGAATATATTTTCCACACACCTAGCTCTCTCTCTGAGGGTACTGAGCCTTTACACTACATGGGAACACTTCGACAAATATTAGTACAATAACACATATTGAAAGCATTTAACAATAAAGAATGAGAAATTTACTGTAAAGTTGATTCTAGTCACTTGATATGTCTATTATGCAATATGAACATGTTTATTATTAGCTTATTATGCATATGAGAATCTTGGGCATTACAATCCTTCCCTCCTTGTTAAATTTCGTCCCTGAAATTTGCTTACCCAAATAAGTGAGGATACTTAGTTTTCATCTCTTCTTCTCTTTCCCATGTGACCTCTTCTACTTCGTGGTTCCTCCACAATACTTTGACCAAAGAGATCTTCTTATTTCTAAGCTCCTTCTCTTTTCTATCCAAAATCTCCACTGGTTCTTCTTCATAACTCACATCTTGGCTCAACTCCAATGGCTCGTAACTCAAAACATGTGAAGGGTTTGGAACATATCTTCTTAACATTGAGACGTGAAAAACATTGTGTATATTTAATAGTAAGGGCGGTAATGCAAGTCTATAGGCAACATCTCCAACTTTGTGAAGTATCTCAAATGGGCCTATATATCTAAGACTAAGCTTCTCTTTCTTCCCAAACCTCATGATTCCTTTCATCGGAGCAACCTTCAAAAATACTTTGTCCCCAACATCAAATATGACCTCTCTTCTTCTAGGATAAGCATAATGCTTCTGTCTGTTCTGAATAGCTAATAACTGTTTAGAATCTTTTCTACTGCTTCAGTTGTTTCTCTTACCAATTCTGGACCAAGAAATTTCCTTTCTCCCAACTCATTCCAGTGAATTGGAGATCTACATTTTCTTCCATATAAGGCTTCATACGGAGGCATTTCAATTGAAGCTTGATAACTATTGTTGTAGGCAAATTCTATCAACGGCAAGTACTTGCTCCAAGATCCATGAAAATCAAACACACAAGCTCTAAGCATATCCTCAAGAGTCTGTATGGTTCTCTCTGATTGTCCATCTGTTTCAGGATGAAAAGCTGTACTGAATGCCAGTTTTGTACCAATAGCCTCCTGAACCCTCTTCTAGAATTTTGAAGTGAATCTAGCATCTCGGTCAGAAATAATAACCTTTGGAACACCAGTAGTCTAATGATTTCTTGAACATACAACCGAGCCAACTGATCCAACTATAAGTCACTTTAAACGGCAAGAAATAGGTTGACTTAGTATATCTATCCACAATAACCCAAATAATATCATGGCCTTTATTTGTCTTAGGAAGTCCAACCACCAAATCCATAGCAATCTCTTCCCATTTCCATTGTGGCACATGTATGGGCTTTAATGTACCGGCAAGTCTTTGATGTTCAGCTTTAACTTGCTGACATGTGAGACATTGTTCTATGAACTCGATCACATCCTTCTTCATACTTGGCCACGAGTAATGCATTTTCAAATCCCTATACATTTTTGTAATACCAGGATGCACAGAGTAGGGAGTAATGTGAGCTTTTGTTAATATCTCCTTTTTAATTGTTCCGTCTGGCACATAGAGTCTGTTTCTGTATCTGATTATACCATCACTAGAAATCTGGAAGGCTACCTCCTTTCCGGACTCTATCTTAGTCTTTAACCCTGTCAGATAGGGATCCGTATTCTGGTCTTGCTTGATTCTCTCTAAAATTGTAGGTTGCAATGTAAGAGCTGCTAATCTGTCCATTAAACCTGTAGGCACAATCTATAATTCCAGTCGATGCAAATCCATCAAAAAATGCTTTCGATCAACATACTTAGGTGATATAGCAGCTAATGACTTTCTAGTTAGAGCATCTACAACCACATTAGCTTTTCCTGGATGATAGTTAATCTCACAGTCATAGTCTTTCACCAGTTTAAGCCATCTTCTTTGTCTCATATTTAATTCCTTTTGTGTAAACAAATACTTGAGACTTTTATGTTCTGTGTAGATTTGACATCTTTCTCCATAAAGATAATGTCCCCAAATCTTCAGTGCAAAAACTATTGCTGCTTGCTCTAAATCATGAGTAGGATTTTTATTTTCATATTCTTTTAGTTGCCTAGAAGCATAGGTGATAACCTTACCATTTTACATCAGAACACAGCCTAGACCATTCTTTGAAGCATCACTGTAAACAACAAATCCTTCCGATCCAGTGGGTATAGAAAGTATAGGGGCTATGACCAAACGATTCTCTAACTCTTGGAAACTCATTTCACAATTATCATCCAAATGAAATTTCACATTCTTTCTAGTCAACTGAGTTAATGGAGAAGCCAACTTAGAAAATCCTTCCACGAATCTTCTATAGTAACCAACCAATCCTAAGAAACTACGAATCTCTGAAATATTTCTAGGTCTTGACCAAATACTTACAGCTTCAACCTTTATTGGATACATAGAAATACCATTTCCAGACACTACATGACCAAGGAAGATAACTTTCTCCAATCAGAACTCACACTTCTTAAAATTTGCATACAAATACTTTTCTTTTAGGATGCTCAAAACTGTTCTCAAATGCTCCATGTGCTCCTCCCTTGAGTGTGAGTAGATCAAAATATCATCAATGAACAATATAACAAAACTATCTAAGAAATCCTTAAATACCCTGTTCATCATATCCATAAAAGCAGTTAGAGCATTAGTTAAACCGAAGGGCATCACTAAAAACTCATAGTGTCCATATCTCGTCCTAAAAGCTGTCTTATGAATATCTTCTTCCTTAATCTTCAGTTGATGGTATCCCGCTCTTAAATCAATCTTGAAAAGTACTGAAGCACCTTATAACTGATCAAAAAAATCATCAATTCTAGGGTAAGGATATTTATTCTTGATTGTAACCTTAATTAAATCTCTATAATCAATACAAAGCCTCATAGTTCCATCTTTCTTCTTTACAAATAGCACTGGAGCACCCCATGGTGAAAAGCTTGGACGTATGAAACCCTTGTCCAAAAGCTCCTGTAATTGTACCTTTAATTCCTTCAACTCTGCTGGAGCCATTCTATATGGTGCTTTAGAAATAGGAGCAGTGCCAGGTACTAAGTCAATAGCAAACTCTATCTCTCTATCAGGTGGTAATCCTGGTAGATCTTCTGGGAATA
This sequence comes from Parasponia andersonii, assembly GCA_002914805.1. Classification (NCBI taxonomy): domain Eukaryota; kingdom Viridiplantae; phylum Streptophyta; class Magnoliopsida; order Rosales; family Cannabaceae; genus Trema; species Trema andersonii. The sequence goes on along the minus strand of JXTB01000108.1, from coordinate 20,816 downwards.
CCTCTAGAAATTCATTAACTACTGGTACTTCCTGTGGCTTTATCCTAAGTTCTTCTCTAGTATCCATTACATTTGCCAAATAACCAGTACATCCTTTCTCAAGTAACTTCCTCGCTTTTATCATTGAAATAATTGGTACCATTTTCTTCCTAGAAGACCCAAGGAAAGTAAACTCTTCTTCACCAGGTGGCTGAAATACCACTCTCTTACCATTACAATCAATGCTAGCATGATACTTAGATAGCCAATCTATACCCAAAATCACCTCAAAATCCTGCATATCCAACACTATTAAGTCTACCCACAACTTTCTACTGTCCATCTGTATTGGACACGCTCTCAACACTTGACCAGAATATAACACTTCCCCAGATGAAATAGTTACACAGTATCTTAAATTCAAAGTTTTAGGTGATCTGCCCAATTTTCTCACATATACTGGTGATGCAAATGAATGTGTTGCTCCTGAATCTATTAATGTATTTGTGAAAATATCAAAGATAGAGATCTCACCTGCTACAACCGATGGATCAGCCTCAGCATCTATCACAGTCATGGTAAATACACGAGTTGGAACTTTCTTTTGTTCACTAGAGGTGGAGGGACAGTCTCTAGAATAATGTCTTGTCTTGCCACATGTATAACACGCTTTACTACCAAAAAGACATTCACCTTTATAAGGCTTTCCACGTTTGGGACATGTAACTTTCTGAGTTGGAGTGGATTGCATTTTTTGACTTATTGCTAGGCACTTTGAAGGATTTTTTCTTTGTCCCTGACCCTGTGGAAATTTCTTTTTGCCGCCATCAAACCCTGATTGAGTACCTTTTCTGAAATTTGCATTTCTTCTTGCCATATTTATATTTCTTCTAATTTCTAGTGCCTTTACCACCTTCAGTTCAGCTTCTTCAGCCTCAAGGGCTTTCTCTGCAACTTCTGTGTAAGGTGCACCTTTTCCTGTAGACATCTTAATATCCCTATATATTTTTGCTTTGAGAACCTGTAGAAACTGGTTTACTTTCAACTCGTTGGTACTCACCATATGAGGAGCAAAGCGGGATAGTTCATCAAATTTCTTTATATAATCACACAGATATGCCACCTTGCCTCAAATTAGTAAACTCAGCTATATTTGCAAGTCAATGAGCTTCACTAAATTAATTCCTGTAAAAGATTTCCTTGAATCTCTCCCAAGTCAAACTATTAACATCAGTGATTGACTTTATGGAATCCCACCAATGCCTGGCATCCATTTGGAATATATAAGTAGCACAAGAAACTTTCTCTTCTTCAGGGATTCTTATATAATCAAAGATACCCTCTAAACTCCGAATCCATTCATCAGTTTATAATGGATCAGTTTTACCTTTAAAAACTAAAGGTTTATTCTTCCTAAATCTTTCAGAAGCTGGTTCATGATTTTCTTATCTACCCACAACTTGTACTGGTAATTGTTCTTCTCTTCTTTGATCTCGTTCTATAAGCTTCCCTATTTGTTGAGCTTGTCTCTCTACTAATTCAGCCAATCGATGTATAGTAATATCTTTGTCATTGTCTTGATCATCCCTCAGGTGGCTAGTCTGACTACTACCCCTTGGCATAATTTCCTGTACAATGGCCCTTTACTTACAAACAAACATAATAGCCAATAATAATGTGTGCATCAAATTTATATAACAAAATAAAGTGCACATATGCAATTAATTAGATTCCAAGGTTGACTGAGCTTTCTGTCACATGATCATACATATGTAGGCAGTCTTCAGAAACGACTAAACCTCCACTCTGATAAAAATACTGTAACACCCCGTATCCTAACTACAGGACTATGTAGGTAAAACTAGGAAGCATTACTATTTTACAAACCATATTTTTAGTTTTGCAAAAAAGTGGGCCAAATTTAAACTTTTCAAGCTCTAAAACAAAAGAAACTACGTGTCATTACTTTTTGAAAGTGTCTTTACAAAATATACAACTAAAAACTCCTTATTAGTTTATCTTGCCATCAGTAATAATATTTATAACACACTTGAATAACAAAATACAAAGAAAATACTGCCCACAAGTCAAGCTCATCTACATCGGTATGATCATAGCGACAAAAAGCGTGTTAGGCAACTAGCAACTCTATACATCAAAAATGTCCTCACCTGCATCACAGGAACTAAATGAGCTAATGCTCAGTAAGTAAAGATCATGCATGCTCGTGAACATGTTTCGTGCATAAACTTTATTGAAATTCCCATTGTACTCTTTCTTTCATAACTTTTCGTTTTGATGCACTTTTCTTAGAAAACATTTCTTTATAGGGCCCTTGAGTATATTACAAAGTCACGGCAGTCGGTAGGCCGTGCCCACCTGTGCGGGAAGGAAACACATGGCCAATGTGAACCATACCTACCCAACGCAGACCGACTAAGTAATGCACCTGATAAATCTCATAGTACAATGCTCAGTCTCGGCAGTCGGTAAGCTGTGCCCACCTATGCGAGAAGGATGCCTGTGAAAACTATACTTACCCAATGCAGACAGACTAAACACTGTACTTAAAATATATCTCGTAAAATTAGTACAATGGTACTACTTTAAATCCAATGTGTGGAAAACTTCACTTCTTTGAAAATCATGCTTAATGATCATGCCATACTTATGTTTCCGTAAGCTTTGCAACAACAATATAAATAACATATAATTGAAATAATACACATAAGCATGTAGGAAAACATCTTGTATCTACTATTGTTCTTGTGATGCGGTTAAAATAAATCTTCACTTACCTTGTGTCCAGTAGAAAAGATAGTGGAAAGGGTCAGTATCCCCTGTGGCAAGGTGTGTGGAAGACCTGATGTCAATTTTATTACTAACATTATCACTACAATATAAAATGTTTAAAGAAACAAGTACAAGACCGAATCACAACTTTTACACAAGAAGGAACCCTAATCACAAAATGAACCAAAATGTCATCTACTTTCATAAAAACTAGTCCATTTGCTTCTAAATGGTACCATTTGGTTCTAAAAATATTTGGACAGCACCTCCCCTATTTTTAGGACATCCCTACATGATTAAAATCATGGTTTAAGACCTGTAAATAACAATCAACAAGCCAAGTCCCACATATACAACCCAAAGAGGATCATTTAAAGCAACCTAAGTGTACTTTGATTCCTTTCATTTTGGACAAAGTTTAAGACCAATTTTACAATTGTGTGTCATTATAACCAGCCACAAAATGAGTGAAATAAATAATAGGATCCATAAAATATACACTCCAAGTTTAGAAAATCAGATTACAAGTAGAAAAACATATTCTACCACACATGAAAACACTTAAATCCATAACTAGCACACTTTAGGGCTTTAAGTCTAATTTTAATCCTCCACTTAAATTCTATTCTTCCAGCAATGTATAAGGTTTCCTAGGACCTCTATTCATCAAATAAAAGCTTTTATTTAAGAGATAAAGCAAAAGAAATAAATTACCAATTCTAAATTCTATAAAAAGCTCACCTTGACTAGTTTGAACTTTTGTTGAAGCTCTTGCCTTCTACTTCCAAAAAACTGATTTCCAAAGCTTTGAAATTGATCTTAGGACTTAGGAGGACCTAGAGAAATCATTATTTAAGTGGTATCAAGTGGATAATTGAAATAAGAAAACAAAACCTAGGAAGGAGAACTAGTAGAATTACCTTGACTAGTTTGGACCTATCTTGGTTTCTTGAGCTCCAAATTGAGTTCTACCATTTGGAAACTCTTGGAAATGTTTAAGGGGATCTGAGAGAAGTCCAAAAATGAGTGGGAGAGTTTCTGGTCGTGGGTGGATAGAAAGGGGAAGAAAATGACCAGATTTGAACCAAAAGTGATACTTAATGACTAAGAAATGGCATAACTTAAGTTCTAAGGGGTATTTTGGGAATTTCGCACCTTACTTTCCATGTGTCCAGCTCTAAAGCATCCTTAGCATACTCACCACGTTGCTGGTCAATCCTATACACTCAAGTGTAGACCAAAATTGTGAAACCTAGCTTAGAAAGTGAAATCTAGTCATACTTTGACTTATGATCCTATATAGCCAATCTTATTGTAATTTGGTGGAACCTAGCCCCATAACCAGTCATTAAACATAAAAAGAAAGTCAATTAGACTCTAACTAATGATGCAAACATAGTATAATTGCCCAATTAATAGAATGCACAAAGATGACATTACGCGATTAAGTTGAATCTAAGCTAGCTTAGTGTCATTAAACACAGTTCAGTATAGTGACTACCATCTCGTGCTTACCTGGAATGAACATTTTTGAAAATGCTAGAAATAATTCCTAAACATTAAATTAAAGCTATGGTGTGTTAAACGTACAATGAATTTGGCTCCAAAAAGCGTGAAAATGTGCTTTACCGAAAAACTACTATTTTACCTAGTTATCATCAAACTTGATTTTAATGCATGAGCACATTGTATTGTATTCATGAATATATGTTCTTTGTTCTTTTCACACACCTATCTCTCTCTCTCTGAGGGTACTGAGCTTTTACACTGCATGGGAACACTTCGACAAATATTAGTACAATAACACATATTGAAAACATTTAACAATAAAGAATGAGAAATTTACTGTAAAGTTGATTCTAGTCGCTTGATATGTCTATTATGCAATATGAACATGTTTATTATTAGCTTATTATGCATGTGAGAATCTTGGGCATTACATATCTGCTTTAAAGGCCAAGTAGGAGATTGTTGGAATAATGTCCTATAAAGTAGTTTATTATTTAGACACTATAAACAATATTTATTGGATTATTTAGTATCTATTTGTTATTAATAAATTCCATGTTATGAATTTCTATTTCATTTATGTCCTATTGATATACATGTGATGTGTATGTTTATCTTATGCAAACATCTAAAAGATTGAAATGAGTAATAAAGAATTATTCGTATGATGAGTTCATATGTGAGAGACATTATATTTTTTATTTCATTATATCTAAATTAAATTGTTCGCATTCTGCATATTGAAGATGGAATACTTTATTATGCCATAGAATGTAGTGTTATCAATTTAATTAATGAAGTCTCTAATTATCAAAGTGAGTCTTCAGATAGAAACACTAGTGTGTTTTGAGAAAGTTATAACAAAATCATACAGGACCTAGTTAATTAGAATTTGAGGTTAAGTACCGTAACTCAAATTTCTAATTTTACTAATCTAGCACTATTGTTGAAGACCTTAATCCTAGTGATTAACAAACTTACTTTCATGTGTTTTGTCTTTTTGAGTTACTAAAGGACTAGTTCCGATTTATGGTTCGAACTCCAGTATCTTGGAAGATAAGGTATATGAAATGCGTAGAACATTTTCAATGATGGATACCATGCATATGATGTCACTTTGAGTTTTTTCAAGTACTTGGATAATATAAACCAGGGCCTTGGTATTCAATATGTGAATTAGACTGTGTTGGTATAAGCAGATACAAATACCATAGTCAACTATTATCCATTAGATGAAAAATAGCAACTCAAAGGTAAATATGTACTAGAGGGGTAATACGGTAATTTCACCCTACTAGTACGACTTTGTATTGGGGGTATGTCTACACGTATAGAAAATAAATGACATTTAGTCCAAGAGTTCAACATTGGGCTTATAGTGGTGTGCCCCAATATTAATGGACAAGGCCCAATCATAATTAAAAGTTAATTATGATAATCGATATATGGTTTATTGGAGCTTGGGCTTTATGGATCCATCTGGTCCCCTGTCTAGCTCAAATTTAAGCCCAATAGTCAATTGATGATCAGTTGAGCCCAAAATGCCCAATAAGCCCATTAGGGTTTACTAATCTCTCTATAGTTAACAGAAAAGTTCTCTAGCAACCAGATACAAGTGTTACACGTGAAACACCCCTTGAGAAGAGAGTGTCACACGCATAATAGAGAGAGAGGGAGAGTAGAAAATCGGCCAACCCTAGGGATTTCATCGTTGGTGTTTTTGGTCAACCCGGAGAAATCGTTTCGAAAAAATTGTCTTCTTGTTCATCTGTAGATCTCTTTGTTAGGAATCAAAAAGGCGACCACTCATCGGATCAATCAAACGGCTTTCAAAAATAGATAGGAAGATGAGAAGGTTATGGAGTGACTCCGGGTATTGTTTTTGTCTAGATCAAGAGTTAATTTATGTTAGATCAAGATTCGAAACATTTTGTAAAAAGAAAAATTTTAAACGACCAATTCCGCTGCGTTTCTTGATTTTATAAAACTATGGTATTCTTGAAAATTATTTGATGAAAATATTTTCCGGAAATTTATTCCAATAAATACCAGCAGATGTAACACCCCCTAGTTTAACCATATTGTCATATACAGTCAAACTATGAAGTATTATTCTTTGTTCTACCATATCTTTTGTTTTGATAAAATAATGGGCAATTTTGAACTTTCTAAAACCTTTAAATAAAAGCAACTGCATGACATTTCTTATTAAAAGTGTCTTTACAAAATATACAATCAAAAGAGGTTTTCAACAGTCTATTTGCCATCAGCATTAGTATTTACATTACACCAAAATATCTCAAAACAAAAATATCACCCACAGGTCAAGCTTGTCTACATCTATATGATCATGGCGACAAAAGACAAACCAGATAACCAGCTAGCCAATACCAAACTGTACCTTCTCATCTGCATCACAAGACTAAAATGACCTAAAGCTTAGTAAGTAAAAACTATGTATGCTTATGAATGCTTTAAAATCTCATAAAGTTCCCATTGTACCCGTTTCTTTCTTAAACATTTGAGTCCATATATTTTCCTTAAAAATTATTCTTAGTTAGGCCCCTTAGCGCATTGCTTGTCTCGTAAGTCGATGGGCAGTGATAACATTGGGCATAAACTCTGGCCAAGAGTAAAAATAAGGTACGACCGTCGTGTGAGGTTTTTGAAAACTCTTTCCCTTTTCAAAGGGGCATCCCACACCGTGCTAATATTGTCCCGCTTCAACGAGACATGTCATAAGATCCGTAAATCCCACTTCAACGGGAGAGTCTACATCAACAGACTTACCTATCCAACTCCGACAGACTAGCAATTGCCATTAAAACTTATCTTATATAATTGGTACAATGGTACTCACTTTCAAATACTCTTATAATAAAATTTTCCATTTATATGCAAGACGTGCCATGCACATGCTATTTCATAACTTTCAGGATTAAGAAAGTTTCACATAATAACATCTTCCATATAGTTCTTGTGATGCAGTTGTAAGTCTTTACTTACCTCATATCCTGAATAGGAATTAATAGTGGAAAGAGTCAATATCCTCTAGAGATTGGTATACTAATCACCTATCATAAATTACTATTAATCAAGATGCACATTTAAAAAAAAAAAGAATGCATTAAGATACTTGAACAAGACCGAAATAACAACTTTCACCAAATTAGGAAACTTGATCTTAAAATGGCTCGAAGTATATAAATCACTTAAGGTACTTGGTAGTCAACAACTAGCATTGAAAAATTGTTCAGAAGTATTAAAATATGAATCCTAGTTCATTAGCACAAAATGGACCAAAATGGCACATAATTTTGTAAAAACTAGTCCATTTGCTCCTAAATGGTGCCATTTCATTTTAAAAACATTTGGACAGCACTTCCCCTATTTTTAGGACATTCTCACATGATTAAAATCATGGTTTTAAATCTACAATAACAATTAACAATCCAATTCCCACATATACACATCAAACAGGATCATTTGGAACAATCTAAGTGCACTTGAATTCCTTTCACTTTTCACAAAGTTTAAACAACTTTTACACTTAACAACTTTTACACTTATGTACCATCACAACCTGCCTTCAAATAAGTTTACTAAATAATAGAATCAATTAAATATACACTATAAGTTTAAGAAATCAGATAACAAATACGGAAAACTTAATCTACCACACATGAAAATACTTAAATCCATAAATAGCAAACTTTGGGGACTTAGGTTTATCTTTAATCCTCCACCTAAATTTTATATTTCCAGCAATATATAAGGGTTCCTAGGACCATTATTCATCAAATAATAGCTTTGGTTTAAGTGTTGAAACAAAGAAATTAACTACAAATTCAAAATCTTACATAAACCTCACCTTGACTAGTTTGAGTCTTTGCTAGACTTCTTGCCTTCAATCTCCACCAAACTGATTTCCAAAGCTTAAAAATAGATTTTTGGACTTAAGAAGACCTAAAGAAATCATTATTTAAGTGGGAACAAGCAGACAATTAAAATTAAAGGACAAGACCTAGAAAAAAGAACTTAATAGAATTACTGTGACTAGTTTTGGTCAATCTTGCTTTCTAGGGCTCCAATTTTAGTTCTACCACTTGGAAACTCTTGGAAATATTTGAGGAAAGTTGAGAGAAGTCAGAAAAAGCATTGTATAGTTTCAGGTAGTGGCGGGAGAGAAAGGGAAAGCAAATGACCAGATTTGACCCAAAATCAACACGTAATGGCTAAGAAAAGGTATAACTTAAATTCTAAGGGGTATTTTGCACATTACTTTCCATGTGTCCAGCTCTAGAACATTCTTAGCATAGTTACCTTGTTGCTGGTCACTCCTATACACCCAAGTGTAGCCAAAGTAGGTGAATCCTACCTGAGAGACTATGACTTATGATCCTATATGGCCAATCTTATTGTAATTTGGTGGAACCTAGCCCCTTAACCAATCATTTAACATAAAAGAAAGTCAATTAGACTCCAATTAACAATGCAAACATAGTATTAGCACTCAATTATTAGAATGCATAAAAATGACATTACGTGATTAAGCCTAATATAAGCTAGTTTAGTGCAACTAAATACGAATTAGTGTCCTAAATGCCACCTTATGTTTACCTAGAGCCGACAAATAAAATGCTATAAATGAGTCCTAGATATTGAATCAAGCCTATTTGACATGTTAAACACACTGTGAATTCGTATCCGAAATGCGTGAAAATTACATTTTACCGAAAAACTACTATTTGACCAAGTTATCAACAAGTACGATCTTAATACATGTGCACATAGTATTGCTTTCATAATTTTATTCTTTGTTTTTTTAGCACACCGAGATGGTATTGAACTTTTACACTACATTGGGATACTTCGACAATCATTAGTGTAATAACATGTATGAAAATGCACATAACATAATGAATGAGCATGTTACTATGAAACTAGTATTAACGACTTCTAGATACCTAATATATAATTAGAAAATATTTATTATTGGCTTAATATGCATGTGATAATCTTGGGCACCACAATTCTTCCCTCCTTATAAAATTTCATCCTCTAAATTTGCTTACCCAAATAAGTGTGGATACTTAATTTTCACCTCTTCTTCTCTTTCCCATGTGGCCTCTTCCACTTTATGGTTCTTCCACAGTACTTTGACCAAAGGGATTTTCTTGTTTCTAAGTTCCTTTTACTTTTGTATCCAAAATGTTCACTGGATGTTCCTCGTAACTCACGTCCTGACTTAGCTCCAATTGCTCATAATTCAAAACATGTGAAGGATTTGAAATGTACCTTCTTAACATAGAGACATGAAATACATTGTGAATATTCGACAAAGATGGTGGCAAAGCAAGTCTATAGGCAACGTCTCCAACTTTGTCGAGTATTTCAAAAGGACCTACATATCTGGGACTTAGTTTTCCTTTCTTCCCAAACTCATTATTCTTTTATGGGGGAAACCTTCAGAAATACTTTATCTCCAACATCAAATTCTAATTTTCTTCATTGAGGATCTGAATAATGTTTCTGTCAACTTTGAACAGCTAGTATCCTTTTTTGAATCTTTTGTACTACCTCATTTGTCTCTCTTATTAGTTCTGGACCAAGAAATTTTCTCTCCCCCATCTCATCTCAATGAATAGGAGATCTACACTTTCTTCCATACAATGCTTTGTATGGTGGCATTTCAACGGAAGCTTGGTAATTGTTATTGTAAGCGAATTCTATAAGTGGCAAGTATTTACTCCAAGATCCATGGAAATCTAACACACAGGCTCTGAGCATGTCTTTAAGGGTCTGTATAGTTCTCTCTGATTGCCTATCAGTTTAAGGATGAAAAGCTGTACTAAATGCCAATTTTGTACCCATTGCCTCTTGAACACTCCTCCAAAATTTTGAAGTAAATCTAGAATCTCGGTCAGAAATGATAACTTTTGGAATACCATGTAGTCTCACAATCTCTTGAGCAAAGTAGTCCAAGTTATAGGTTATTCTAATAGGAAGGAAATGAGCTGATTTGGTATATCTATCTACCCAAATAGCATCATGTCCCTTAGTTGTCTTAGGAAGTCCAACAACAAGATCCATAGGAATCTCTTCCCATTTCCATTGGGCTATGTTCAAAGGCTTTAATTTCCCAACGGGTCTTTGATGTTTGGCTTTAACTTGCTGACATGTGAGACGCCACTCTATAAACTCAACCACATCTTTCTTCATACCAGGCCACTAGTAATACATCTTTAAGTCTTCATACATCTTTGTAGTACCAGGATGCACAGAGTAAGGAGTGGTATGAGCTTCTGTCAATATCTCCTTTCTAACAATTCTACTAGGCACACACAATCTATTTCCATATTTGATTACACCATCACAAGAAATCTGGAAGTCCTTTTTGGATTCTATCTTACTCTTTAAATTCATCATATAGGGATCTATATTCTGGCCTTATTTGATTTTCTCTAAAATTGTTGGTTGAAGAGTAAAAGCTACCAATCTTTCTGTTAAACTTGTAGGCATAATCTCGAACTCTAACTTATGTAAATTCATTAAAAGATGTTTCATATCAATATATTTAACAGCCATAGTAGCCAATGATTTCCTGCTTAGAGCATCAGCCACCATATTGGCTTTTCCTAGATGATAGTTAATCTCATAGTCATATGTTTCACCAGTTCTAGCCATCTTCTTTGTCTCATATTCAGTTCTTTTTGGGTAAAGAAGTACTTTAGACTCTTGTGAACTGTGTAGATCTCACACTTCTCCTCATAGAGATAGTGTCTCCAAATTTTCAATGCAAAGACAACTG
>JXTB01000107.1:992899-1023967 GCA_002914805.1 Parasponia andersonii | reverse complement strand
ACTTGTTTCTGCCCAGAATGTGTGATGATCCCTTCGGAACATAGAGCCCCCCTTTATATAGATTGTAGTGACCTTATCCCCTTAGGTTCCTTATGCCTCTAGGATCCTAATTGAATAATCGGGTAACTATACAATTGGGTAATTATCCAATTAAGTAATTGGATAATTATTCAAAACGGATAACTAGTTAATTACAAACAATACAATCAGATAACTACTCGAAAAGGATAACTTAGTTAATCGCAAATAGGAGTCTTCAGTTTCCCTTTCCTTGTAGGTTTCCTCCACAGCATTTACCTATTTCCCTCTTCTTGTAGGTTTCCTTTATAGTGTTTTTGTGTTTCCTTTTTCCTATAGGTTCCCTGTTTATTAAGTAAAACTATACGGAGAAGGTCGCACAAAAACCTGCAGAAGAGGTCGCATATAAGCATCACGGAGGAGGTCGCATGTAAACATCACGGAGGAGGTCGCATATATTTTCTATGTGGAAGGTCGCACATATCCTTCACAGAGGAGGTCGCATATGCAACCTTAGGATTTTAGACCGTACAACAATTAGTATTTGTTTCATATTTTTAATTGTGAGTTTTGATGTAGTTATTTTTGCCCATTGTATGTACTCAATGTAATTGATGAAACTTATTAATATAATCTCTCAAGAAATTCATTAAAAAAATTGAATTCTTACCATTGATTAATTTTTTTTTTTTAAAAAATCTCGTAAGTAATAACATTTCGGCATAGCATATAGAATCTGGTTTCCTTCCTGCTCCAATAGAACTCTGCTTAATTTAAGAACAATTGATGATAAATTTACTAACAAATAAAATAAATATATAAGTTTTAAGAAATCTGGATTTCGTATAATTCTGTAATAAAATAGTTTTAAGGCAATCCTTATTTCAATGTTTAACAAACGTGTGTATATATATATATATATATATATATATATATATATAGATGTGTGTGTGTAATACGTGTATTATCAAAAACAATTTGCGAAACAAAGTGCATCTTTGGCAAGAGTTAAAGCCTGAAAAAGTTTAAAGGGTACGCATCGTTTTAAGCACAATTTTACCTTTAATTTCCATGGGAAAATGCAATTATTCCTTTGTCCAAAGTTCAATTAACATGAATTCGTTAATTAATAAACAAATCTGTTATTTTATTCCTAGATTAAATAAAAAGTATCGTTAACGCAACAACAACCTTCATAATCAAATTGCCGAACTTTTTCCTTTGTATATATAATGCATTTTGGACGTATAGGACCAATCATTTTTTTTTTTGACAAATATAGGACCAATCATTATTTCCATAAAAAAGCCAACAAAGATAGATCCATGTATCTATTCCCACCATCTTTTATCTCTTTTTCTTTTATTTTTTCCCATCCTTAATCTTTTTTATTTATTAATTTAACAACATTTAATAAACTTGTGGGGCATAATCTTTTCTCACCAAATGGATCCATAATTTGATGAGTCCATGACGGTGCATAAAGTTGGCTTTTAAAGGGAGTAGTCACAAAGCACACCGATAAAGCTGGGGTCCCACATATTATTCTATACTTTTTGTTTGTAGTGAAAGAGGAAACTTTGATTCCAGAGGGTCCAAAAGTTTGAGGCCCCAAGCTCTCCCTTCTCTTTTTAGATTTATACTTTTGTTATTTTCATCATGGGAAATGGTTTTGCCATTTATCTATCTAGTGTACTTTGATCCTTGGTGATATACATATTATGATATAATTGATAATATATGGTACCTATATAGAGATTAGTAACTTTATGGTTAACAACTTGCAGGTACTGGGTCGTTGCTGAAAATGCCCTTGTCCAATGTTTAAATATCATGCATGCCATTGATGATCTTTAATTTCTAGCTAATTGGTCATGTAATGGATATATGTGTTAGCATGGCCACCTTCTGGGAATAAAATGGAGTAAGAATCCAACAACTAATTTAGGTAGATGATTATGATATCGAAACCCAAACCTGTAAGTGACAAGTGTCAATAATATTCTAGGGATGACTCTACCTTAACCGATATTATGTAAATAAGTAAATAAAAAAAAGACAAAAACACTACAAAATGATCAACATCCCCTTTGGACTTTTTCCTTTATACATGCAGCTAAATGGTAAATACAATGAAGTGGACATAGGTAGATTTGCTTTCATTCCAATATATGTAATGGACTACAAGCGGTAAAGAGGTTACAAAAGTTGGGATGAAAGTATATGATAAAGGAGAATAAGGGAATAACAAAACCAGTAACGCTTCAAGAGAATTCCTTTCATTTTTTTTTTTTTTAATAAAAACCTTTGAAGAAAATAATGTTGTCAGGCTGATGATGTTATTGAAATTTTTATAGTTGTTTTGAAAATTATTATTTTGCATAAGTGAAATAAATACATCTCTTTTACAATATGTGATAGAGATAGTCCATCACTTCTGGTCCTGGATCTCGAAATAGGCTTTGGCTCATCCTTAAAGATTTCTTCGAAATAAAATCTAAATGGGTACGTATATAACATGGCCAAAATTGCACTATCGGACGTCTTGATCTTGGGTATTGAAATGCCTAAATTGCGTCTCTCTTGATTTATTTATTTTATATATTGGGATGAATATGAAGAGATTCCCATGCATATGCAAACTAGCTCCAATTATTCAAGAGATAAGTCTCATCCAGATATAATCTATATGAAGAAGATGCCCTAGCCCCACGTAGCCAATCAGTTAAGCATGGCTCCTTTAGCAGGGACGTATGTGACACAATTTTTTGGGTCTTTTTCTTGGCTTTGCTAGTTGGAAATAGTCCAACTACATTCAAATTGTCCGTGACCCAATTTTCTTTTGAGAGTTGTTTTTCGCTCCATTTGTTAAGATATTTGTTTCAAGAAAATGTCCAATCCTGTTGTTAAAGCCCATGGATTATTCCATACGGCAAGTTATGAAGTAACATAAGTCATTTTCTTTTGGATATTAAGTAAAGTCTTTTTTTTTTTTGAGTGGATATTAACTAAAGTAATTCATTATTCTTTTATTTTTCCCGTATAAATGATTCAGCCATTGGGAAGGGGGGTGCGGGAAAAAAACAGAAAAAAAGAAAAAGGAAAAAAAAAATGAAATTTAAGGCTTTTTTTAAAAATAAAAAATAAAAAAATAAGGAAAAGTTGAGACATTATATTCCAATAAAATGGGTCTTGGAAGGAAGCCTATCAATAATGGGCTGTGTTATATGGGCCATGGTACTTGAAACTGAGAAAATTAGTCAACGCCACTATTTGTAGGAGATTAGTGATTTTTAGTAGGTATATATTTTTCTTTTAAATTTACTTCTCTTTAACTGCACAAGTTTTTAAAGAGATATGTATTGGAGGACAAAAAACATCTGGGTAAATAACTAAGTTAACATTAATCAAAATTAACATAAGCTTTTATACTCTGTTAATTACCATTTTTAGCGGTTAAACTTCTCCTTCACAATGGTTTTGGGTATAACAACTCAGATTTTTTCTTAAAAAAATGGTATAAATAGAAGAAAAAAAATGGTTTTGGGTCTGGTAAGTGGGTATTGGTCTAATTCTTGTCTTGGAAACTCTAGTTATACTTGTACATAGTTAACATTGTCAATGTGCGCTAAATGATTATTCAAACCAAAATATAACCAGCCCAATCCAAGCCCATTGTCACCTTCACCATCAACCCAAGCCAGGCTCGGTCCATCTGGCCAACGTTTGCACCGACCCATAAATATATAACATGGAACTACACCGACCCGGTCCGACTTCACGCTACCAAACTCTGAAAAACAAGCCCCCCCCCCAAAAACCTCTCGAACGTTAGGGTTTTGCCTCTGCAGCTCTAAAATCGCAAATTGACACCAAGTTTCTGCAGCCATGGTACTCTCTGTCTTAGGGCTTTATTGTGTTCTCGATCTGAAATTAAATCTGAAATAGAGACTGATTTTGGTATTTGGTCTTCTCCTTCTAATTTCAGCCGCAGGGAGATTACATTGAGCTTCACAGGAAGCGCTATGGCTACCGCCCTGACCACTTCGAGCGCAAGCGCAAGAAGGAGGCGCGTGAAGTTCACAAGCGCTCTACTATTGCCCAGAAGGTTATTAATTTCTTCTTTTTCCCTCGTCATTTCAAATTTTATTTATTTTTTTTCTAATTTTTTTTTTTCCTTTTATGGAACAGGCATTGGGTATTAAGGGTAAGATGTTTGCTAAGAAGCGCTATGCCGAAAAGGCTCAGATGAAGAAAACGTGAGGGTTTTTTTTTTGGGGGGGGGGGGGTTAGTTTTATTGTCAATTCTCAATTGTGAGCTTTGTTGGGTAGTAATAGAATTGTTTATTGGTTTTCTATGATTCAGTTTTGACATTTCAGTTTTTGAATGGGATTACTTAATACTTATCTTTGATTAGGACTTGGGATAGGATTGGTGAGTCATTTGGATTATATGATGAATTATCTTTGTTGGGTATTCCTCGAATTTTGTTGTTTTGATTGATTTTGAAACAGTTTCTGGTTATATGAGTGAACAGGTTGGCTATGCATGAGGAGTCATCATCCAGGCGTAAGGTGGATGATGATGTTCATGAGGGAGCTGTTCCTGCATATCTGCTCGATCGTGACAACACGACACGGGCCAAAGTACGCATTGTTCTCCTGTTTTTGGAATAGCCGAAGATGATTTTTGTTTACATTTTTTTTCTTGTATCTGAATATCTTACATTATGTCTTAAATAGGTTCTTAGCAACACCATTAAGCAAAAGAGAAAGGAGAAGGCTGGGAAATGGGAAGTCCCTCTTCCTAAGGTAAGTTTGAATCTTATCTTTGTTCTTGCAGTACCTTGTCCATTCACTCGATTCATGGCTGTTTACTTCTGTTGAGCATAAATATTTCTTCTTTTTATGGGTCTTTTGGGTCTTAACTTTTATTGAACTCTTGTTTTAGGTGATAATGTGAACAGACAATTCTGACTTAAAATTCTTGTTTCCTTTAGGTAAGGCCTGTGGCTGAAGATGAGATGTTCAAAGTGCTCAGAACTGGCAAACGAAAGAGTAAGGATTCCCCCATTTTCGCTTTCCTCCCTGTTTTATGCAGCAAAAACATTTTTTTTGTTTTTTTTTTGGGGGGGGGGGGTTAATATTCGATTTGCTGACTATTGTTGGCCTTTTGTTCGTGTTAATACATTTTCAGTTATGACTAGTGTCACTGTCTCCCCCCCACCCATGAAAGTGTCACCATCATTTTTTTTTGGGGTGTAAAAGTGTCACCATCGTTTGACATTCTCGATTGTGTTCTTAATTCTCTTTTTGCAGCAAAACAATGGAAGAGGATGGTTACGAAAGCCACATTTGTGGGAGCTGGTTTTACTAGGAAACCTCCAAAGTATGAGCGTTTTATTCGTCCTACTGGACTGCGATTTACCAAAGCTCATGTGACCCACCCTGAACTGAAATGCACTTTCAATCTCGAAATAATTGGGGTCAAGAAAAATCCTAATGGGCAAATGTACACATCTCTTGGTGTCTTAACCAAGGGTACCATCATCGAGGTACCGTCTTTCATGGTCAAGTTGACAATCTAACAGGATCGTCCGACCGCTATGGTTTTGTCTAATCTTATTTCGGTTGGTCTTCTGCAAATTTCAGGTGAATGTCAGTGAGCTTGGTTTAGTTACGCCTGCGGGAAAAGTTGTATGGGGTAAGATTTGATCTTTTAGCATTGTTATCATTATTTTCTACGTTCGGTTAAATTAGCAGACTTTTTCTGGAAACTTGTATGGGGTAAGATTTGATCTTTTAGTGTTGTTATTATCACTACTTTCTTCTTTCGGTTGACTTAGAGGACTTTCTGTTCATTGATCATATTTTTGCTTTTCTTACTCGTTTGTGTTTGGATATAGGGAAATACGCTCAAGTGACGAACAACCCAGAGAATGATGGTTGTGTAAATGCATGTTTGCTAGTCTAAGAGAGTCTGACAACAATGTACTGGTGAATTCTAATCCTACTTGTGAACGACCAACTCTCATGATATTTTAGGCTGTTCCACCGTGGAATCATGCTGAGAATGTGACTGTATCATATGTTGGATTCTCGTTTGGAACTCAAATTTTGTTTTGAGAAATCTACTCATATGTCCTTTTCGTTTTATCTCGTCTGTTTTCCGTGCATGTACACGAACACAGGTTCCAGAAGCTAACCGCTTAGTTGAGGATGTTATGTCTCTCGGGATTAAGGTGCATTATGCAAGTTGCAACTGTGTCGTGCAATAAACTTGGTTACGAGCTTGACCGTTAGAGATCTATGATTTGAATTTTAAATTTGTACACGTTTAACCCGTGGCCTAACGCACTCACTCGAAGCAGATTAATGAAATTAGTATGGTATTGAAAACAAAGGATTTGTAATGATAAGATTTCATCCCCCATTATGGTTTTTTAATAGGGTTTTCAGAACCGAAGAAGGTTATATGCACGGTTTACTGAAACTGAACAAAAAGAAGATTTTTGCTTTAACTCATTTCTATTTTATTCTCAGGGTATTAAAACAATTTAAACAAATTTCACCTTTCCTTTTGACATTTTGAGAACGCGCGACACTAATCAATACCTAACAAAAACCACTAATCTTACCATCAAGATCAAAATAAATAGCAGATTTAGCAAACATTTTATTTTGTCTTTCTGTGGGTATACTTTGCTTGTATAAATGCAACGCTATACTTGGCTTCTTCCTTTTGCTATTTCTCAAGGTTCTTAACCTCATCCGATTTAGAACCTCATATAAACTTCATAGCTGCCAGTGACAATTTTTCAGAATAATACACATTTGTGAGCAAGGACTCGATGAGTTGCAGAATCTAAGACGCAGCTCGGCCTTGTAACCCCTTACGATGTTTGGGGCCAAACAATGGGAAAGGCAAGAGTTTTATAAGCAGAAGTCATGTGGCTCTGTTATCACTCTTGTAACCCAAAGACAAAAAGGAATAAAGCTACTGTAGATAGAGAAGACAAAACATAAGTTCACCGATATTCAAAGTTCTTAAATACCTTCCAAGAAAAAGCACACTTACGGTAGGAAATACAACAAACAAGCACTCAAAAGCATCAAGAATTAACACTTGATAAATTTACCAATTCTTACTATAGGGAACCTTGATTGACAAATGTAATTAAGGCAAGCCAATGAACAAACTTCAGACTATATGGTCAGCGGGTGACAATCTGGGAAGACCCTTGGACTGGAGATGCTGAGATTTGGGATTCAACAACCTGGAGCAACCCAGTAGCCAGCCTTCTAGTCAGATCTTCCACAGGTACCTTCATCACATCCCTTCTCCTTCCGATATCAGCAGCATATCGGCTAGCACAATAGACTCCAACAGCTGTTGCTGCCATCCCATAAACATTGGTGGTAACAAGACGCAATGGCATGGACAGGACGGCCACAAGAGGTCCTCCTATTATCGACACAGCTTGGCCACTTTGCCCGATCATTCCTTGATCGACAACAAGCAGTCCAGTTTTGCAGTAGATAGCAAAGTCTTCACAATTGTTCTTGAAAATATTATAGCACCCAAAACCATTGTCAAGTAGGTACTTTGCTCGATGAACCACAATGTCATCCGAATCAGAAACAGCTAGAGTGCAAGTTCCGCCACGAGCTTTTGCAACAAAAAGAGCAGGGCTGACTGCATACTCGAAACGGTACAAGATGCCTCCTGCAAGGAAACATTTCAGGCATGAGGAAACAACCCCACTGCCTTCTTCAGGTGGAGTGCAATTGGGGCAGTGCTCCAGTGATCGGGCTGGTCCAGAACTCACCAACAGGAGATCCAACACTGTCCCTGTTCCCACTTCTTGGCCACGTCTGGTGAAGTGAATTACTGTGTCGTTCCCAACATAGATGCCTATGCACATGGAATCTTACTTCAGATGGTTTCTAATGCAAAAGGAGAATTTTGAGGTCCAAACTAATCACAACTGACAGCATAAAACAATTTAACAAGAGTAAAAATTCTCTGGTCCCAATCCGAATATAATATGTTAATGCCTTCCTATTCAGAAACTCCAATACAAAATATGATATTTCTTATTGAACTCTGAAGTTATCTATTGATGTCTTAGATTTCAACTCAGTTATCACTAACACACAAGTATGTCCACTATAGAAAGAAACAGGGGTGGTGGTGGCTGTATATAAATTCTTCAGTTATGCATGTTCTTCCGCCCCTCGTCCTCATTAGTTATGAAGCAACACAATGTGTAAAAATAATATAGGTTATTAGGTTGTGTGATCTACAATAAAAATGATAAAAGGAAGAATAATGGCAGCGCTTCATTCTTTCTGCACAGAAAGATTGAGAAAAACTTCTGCACCCTGAAGGACAGTTCGACACAATGAAGGAGAGGAACTAATAAAATAAAAAACACAAATGGTGAATTTTTTTTTTTTTTTTTGGCTGAAGAACACAAATGGTGAAACTGGTAACTTCGAAAAAAACCTCCTAGAAAGCACTCATATGAATTAGCAAGTAATGTCCATCTTCCCATATTCCAGTTCCTCAAATACTCCACATTTGCCATAACCACCTGATCTTTTATTCCCTCAATCAACTATATTATGTCTGACCTTAATTGTCAACTTGAACTGACTACTCTAACTGTACAAAACCTACATTATTGAAACCAAAATTTGGAATAAACAGCCGCATTATGTACATTAATAAAAAACCAAATGCCATTAAAACTAGGAACTTTTATGCATTACTATTATCTAAAAATGTAGTAACATAAAATATTGTAAAAATACAAAAGAAACACGTTAAGACATAAACTAATTAAAGCAAGATGAGAAGAAAAGTGAGAAGTAAAGTAAAGAAAGAGAACCGTGATGAGCATAAATATAAGCAGTCCTCCAAGAATAGATGTGATCCCCTGGCTTCAGTCTCTCCTTAGCCACTCTACACCCACAATACCCATATCAATAAAAACCCAGAAAATCCAACGATCAATAAACCTAAAACCCAGTTTGGTTTCCGAGAAAAATTAAGGGAAACCCAAAAACAAAAATATAGTAAACTGCAATAAAAATTAAAGATTTTTCTCCACTTTCCCATCAAATCTCACCAACCAAACGCGATCAAAATAGTGAAATGAAAATCGAATCCATAAATTACTGAATACCTATTAGAGAGCAGCCCCATCAGTCACTTTCCGTGTATTTGCAGACCCTAAATTTATTTTCTGGGAAAATTTCCTTATTCCGGGAACGAGCTTTGTACAAAATGAAAAAGGAAGAGTAAAAAGCAGAAGATACGCCGTTTAAAGCTTTACGAAATCATGCCAACGCGGGTTGCCTGTTTAGCCGTAATGACGATTTTGCCCTCTACCGAACTCTTCGTCCTCAAGTAAAGACGGTGACACGAGTAACGGGATTTTACATGTGGCGGCATGGGACGTCAGTGTAATTTGCATGTACACGGGGGTGTATACTGTAGTCTGCAGTGAGTGAAGAATAAAGTTGGGCTTGTAATCCAGCCCATATGTTGAGGGCCCAATTTTTGGATTCTCATTTCTATTGTTTTTTTTTTTTTTTTTCTTTTTTCCATTCCCCTAACTTTTGCCAATAATAGTCTTTTATTATCTGACATCTGAAATTTTGCCCACACGTCCTATTTTCACTTATAAATGAGTGTCAATTTACCTTATTTTCACAATTACAGTGTTATTTTATTGCATTTTTTACAAATTCAGTGCTAGTTTACCCTAGTGAAAGTCTGTGAGTATGGATTAGGAAAACTATTGGATTTCTTCTTGAAATTTAATAAAGAAAACTAAATAGATGACTAATTTCTTAAAAGAAGTTCGAGGTCAAAAAATAGTCAAATAGTTAGTTAACCTAAATTAATACTCATTTAAATGAGATTATTGAAAAATTTCACATCATTCACAATTTTAACTGTAATTTTTCCCCGAAATTTTGAACAAATTTGAAAACATGTGATTTTTTTCTACTTTATTACTTATTATTTAGTAGGTCTTAATATATGATAGGCTAAAATAACATTTTTTTTTACATTATCTACTTAAATGGGCAAAGTGATATAATATTTGCGAAAATTGGGATAAAATAACACTATGTTTGTAAAAATTAGGCTGTATGAGTGCAACTTCAAATGTGAAATGATAATTTTTGACAAAAGTGAGGGGACTACAAGGTATTTTATCCTAGTTTAGTATCCTCCGGATGACTAACGGAATATTTTGGGTGCTATATGACAAAAGTTAAATTTTTAAACTTGTTTTTATAAAAGAAGTCCAGAAAAAATTATTGAATAGTTATAGAAACACAAAATTTAAACACAATAATACACCATAATATAGCATACAACATATATTTCATGATTTTAGCATACATTTCAAACCTCAGCCTTTCATTGATAAAAAGATATACAAAAGTTTCAGCCACAAAAAGTATACCAAAGTTCCAGTAAAACTAAAAACAAATAATTCATGGTTCAGTTTAGATAAAAATTTTAATAATTTTAAAGGCCAATGCCATCTTAACTTTAGCATCGAAGACGGACCATATATTCATAGACGAAACTTCAGAATAAAACTTTTTTCCTCATCAATGTGGCATTAGTTATGTTTTCTACTTTTTCATTTTAGAAATAAAGTTAGTATAATTTAAGTCCATTGTTTAATAAAATAGAAGTGTTATGTGCAACTTAGCCCTCTTATTCATCCATATCCATATATTATGAGTTTGAGTTGTTTAGAAAAAAAAATGTGGGTTTAATTCCCACGACAAACACGAAACATACATTTTATTCTATGTGTCAAACATTGTAGTTAGAGATGTCGAGCTTTGTCAGCACGATTCATTTAAATTAAGCATAAATGTGCTTTTATTTTCATTAGGTATGGCCCGACATGACTCACTCTATAATTGTGCTATTCCATTAGATAATATTCTAATGACTAAAAAAAATTATAAATAAATTAAAAAAAATACCTACTAGATTATTGCCTATATATATATTATAGGTATTCTACTATAATACTTATGGTATCTATGAAATGGTATCTATGAAATTAGAAGGGGTATTACCAACAATATCTTACTCAATTACTTACAGTATGAAGTTATCTATAGTATTGTAGTATATTTACCTCTATCAATTTGGTAAATTGGAAAGGGAATTAGGTCTTTCCTTATTAGATAAAATACGTGTGTGTGGTATATATATATATGGCAACCCAATAAGTAATTTTTTTTTACCTATGGGTAGGTATTTTTTTTTAGCTGTTAGATCACCATCTAATCGTGATCCAATGACTATAATGAAGTGCATGAAAAGACGTGCATAATTAATGCTCTTTCTCTCTCTTACTTTTTACAATAAAAAAATGTGCATGTTAAATTTTCATTGGCCAAATTGATACATATGCATAGGTAAAAAAAAAATACCTATTGGATTGGTGCCCTATATATATATATATATGTATATATATATATATATGAGATTTTATCATAGGTGTCTATGAGGTTACCTGTGATAAATGAGAAATAGAGAATGAATTTTTTTTTTTATGATAAGTACCTTACTAGGTTATTTATAATACGAGTATGAGAATTGGGGTTTCTTTATTTCTAAAAAATAAAAATGAGATTATCATATGTATCTTACAAAGTCACATATAGTATTGGGATAGAAATGAACTGGAATTAAGTGTTTTTAATTACAAAAAATAATTGATAATAATATTTAAAAGGAATGGCATCATTTTTATACTCTATATTTTGATATTTTGTTCAGTCTATATCTTATGTTTTGATTATTATTACTGTTGACCTTTAGATTTGAAATCTGTTACAAATTTATATTCTGCCACCAATTTAGAGCAGTTAATTTATCAAAATAATTTAATAAACTTATTTTTGGATTACTTTTATATGGTTTATTTTTAATTTTTAAAATGATAACTTGGTAAATTAACTGCTCTAAATTAGTATTAGGGTAATTTGTAACAAATTTCAAATCTAAAGGTTAATGTTGATAATAACTAAAACACAAAGTATAATTTGAACAAAGTGTCAAAATACAGAATATAAAAGTGATAATATCCTTTATTTTTAAAATCTATAAGGTTACTACGAGTATCTTACCCTATTACCTATAGCTTCCAAAAAATTAAAAGGAGAGTTTGGCACTCTTTACGTTGAAAAAAAAAAAGAAAACAAATATTATTATAGCTACATACTAGGTTATTTATGGTATATATTATCTAATGAAATTATAGGTGGAGTTGAAAGTTCCTTATTAAAAAAATATATTAATAATAAAATAAATAATTAAATAATTTTAGAAAACTATTAAGTTACTACGGATATCCTATTGGGTCATTTTGGTATCTAATAAATAAGAATGGTAGTTGGTCATTTCATATTGTTTAAAATAAAGGATTAAGAATTATTTTTATTAAACAATTAATACATGTTACTTTAATAAAAAAATTTATTCAGGGTTCAATTGAAAATTTATAATTGCTAAAATTTTAAAATATGTTTACAAAAGACAAAGAGAATATTAAATAAAGTGAATATAAAACAAAACAAGCAACATTGTTACAAAAATCAATTAGATTAAAAATTTAAATACATATTTACTGACACGCTCAGAATCAATCAGTGCTTTATGTTAACAAAGTGTTAGTAGACTCTTTTTTATATTTTTTTTTGGAGATATTATCATTTTTATACCTTGTATTTTGACATGTTGTTTAAATTATACTTTGTATTTTAATTATTATCAACATTAATCCTTAAATTTAAAATATGTTACAAACTTGTACCTGATTTCAATTTATAATATTTGATTTACCAAGATATTTTTTAACAAATTAAAAATAAACAGTATGAAAATTGATTTGAGAATAATTTTATTAAATTATATTGGTAAATTAATTGCTCTAAATTAAAGTCTGTATATAAATTTGTAATAAATCTTAAATCTAAGGATTAATATTGATAATAACCTAAATACAAAGTATAAATTGAACAAAGCATTAAAATATAAAGTATAAAAATAATACTGTACTTTTTTTTTGCCGACGTATTATTAAAAATAAAAACCCTAATTTTCATATTTTAATAGTAGTTTTGTGAAATCCATATAATTATAAAGTTAAGACACTTTTTCTCATATTTGTGCAAAACCCCCCCCCACAAATGTTCATCGGTAAATAAAGCGAGGCAAGGGCCATGGCCATGGGTATACGGCAGGTTTTTTCGCCGAGTGAGAAAAATCCATCCTACCTGGCTCCATTGCCAAGCCTAACTAAAACACGAGACAAAAATAAAAGTGGGCTCGCATTTGCAGCAGCCTACAAGTGAGACGAAAACACCAAAACCACTCGTTTATTTTGAATCATCCTGTATAGGAAAAGATTAAGATTGGAATATACCATATAGATCTACCAAATTCTTTCAAGTGGGTAGAAAACCTTTGAATGAGTAGCAAAAACTATAAGATAGAATTTGGTGGACCAATGAGGAAGTGTGAATGTGATTGACTAGTGTTCTTGTAGATAATTTGTGGCAGCCACTTATTGCAAGTGTCAAATTTGCATATACATGCAGCACAGGGACGATAGTATTTAAGCCTTTCGTACTTTGTTGTTGTTCAAAAGTTTGCTTTCAAAATTTTTGTATGTGTTACCGCCTTGTAAAAAAAGTTATCCATCCTTTTCAGCTAATTTTCACACCATAATAATGTTTCTTTATTGACATCTCATTATCCCTTCTAGATTCTTCCTTAAATCATGATCATTCATAAATAATAATACTATAATCCTTCTCAATTTGTTATGATCACTTGCAAATATAGTCGTGAGCAAAGTTATAGAGTTCGATTGTGCTAAAAATAACTTGCTCATGTAGTTAGAGCAAATAAGTTACATTAATTAGATTGTATTACAAAAAAAATTTCCTTGTAACCGATGGAGCTTGATAGTTCAACTTGTTAATCTAGTTCAACTTGTTAATTAACATGGTCAGCTGCTCCATTTTTTTGAGAGAAAAAAAATCAAAATTATAATGACACTAAGGACAAAACAATTACAGTGACACCAACCACGCCACTTAGATAAAAAAAAAAAACAAAAAGTTTGAAGATCTATCAAATTTTCTACCACATAACTATGTTATTCTTATAATTTGAATAATTAAACTTTTTTTAATATAAACATTTTAAATCAAATGCAAAATTTAATTGTCAAATGTAACATTTAGTCAAATTTAACTATAAGACAAGTCAAATTTAACTATAGGATGGGTTTGTGTAATTTTTCTAAATTTCAAAGAAGTTAGTGTATGGTCTAGTGGTGTCATTTTGCAATTTTTAAAAAAAGTAAAGTTATTGTGTATACTACAATAATGATGGCAATTCGTGTTATTGTGTCGTATCAAGACACATGTATAATAAGTATTTGCCTGATCCAAACATGACACGTTTATTAATCGTATCATTATTTGTGAATCCGTAGACGACCTACTAATTAAACAGGTCACCCACGACACGACACATTTAACATGTTCTTTAATCGTGTCTTATTCAAATCGTGTTCTACCTAATACGATCTATTAGCCTGTTTAGGTCAAATTTAACCTATTTATGACATATTTAATCTGTTTACATCAAATTTAACCTATTTATAATAAACATTCTTATATAGGTTAATTTGTCAAATATAACCCACTAAGCTTAACATGTGAACCTATTTAAACATTTCTAATATAACTTGTAATAACCTATTTAACCTAGATGAGTTTACAACTTCACACTTCCAAACATAATGACATGTATAACAAAATTAGTTTGTTAATCAATACATCCAATAAAATACAAGATTCACAATAACTAAAAGCTATCAAATCAAAATAAATAGTCTCTCAAATCAGCACATATATAACAACAACATAAATGTCTTAACATCAACAATCCAAACATATATAATATAATACTCTCGACATCCACAATCCAAACCAAAGTCCAAAATATAACGTAAAATACACACACACACACACACACACACAATATTATAGTCTTAACGATTCAGATCAAAATTAGAACTTAGGTTTCATCACATATATGTTTAGAACACAAATCTCAAAGACAAAGACAAGTCTCATCATACAATATGAAAAAAAAAAACTTCAAACTTCCACAGAATTTGAGCAAGTTGTTGAAGATGGCTCTTCTTCATTCATGCTCAACTTGAATACATCTTGGATGACATCATTTAAACCATTCTCGAATTTATCTGAATCAAAGATTAAAAAAAAACAATGAATTAGTATAAACAAATAATAAAAATAGTAATTTTTAGAAAGAAATAACAAGATAATAATTTATCTTTTATCTCCATGCAACCAATCTCTTAAGCAAATAATTGCCTCCACCGTATAGAGTTTAAGTAAGGTACGATATTGCTCAAGCACTCGTCCCCCCACACTAAATAACACTTCAGAAGCAACTATAGAAACTAGAATGCTCAAGATGTCGCGAGCTATAGCATTAAGCTCCGGATAATGGAATTGATTAAACTTCCAAAAAACAAAGACATCTAACTTAACATTTCAAGCCATTCTCAGCTCATCTGAATAGAGCTCTAATTGAGATTTTTGTATGCATTTGCCCAATTTATCACTTGACATATCATCAAATTCCTATATCACCAAATTTTAAACATTTAAAAAAAAATTACAAAGAATAAAATGCAATTGAAGAACAATGCTAAAGAGAAAAAAGAAAAAGAAAAAAAGAAAAACAATGCTAAAGAAAAATTACCTTAAATACTTTCATTGTAGCATCGATATCATCCATTGAAGGTTTAGTCTTGTCACTTTTCTTTTCTGGAGGGGTAGGTGTTGAAGAAGGTTAAACTTGAGTAAATTTTGTTTTATATTTCGCAAATAAAGTTTCTAGTTTATTCTTAATGTGAAAAATACTCAATACAATACTCTCCATAGACTTTCTTGTAGCAAAAATGAATATAATTCAGCTTATAATGAGGATCTAAAATAACTGTTATAGTCAAAGTTGTACTAAATTCAGCCAAATGCTTGTCAAATTTGGTCCACATCTTGTTAGCTATAGCACTCAAGTACTCATCCTCCCTCTCTTTATGTTCTTTCAATGCCACATAATATATATAAATTGCAGGAAAGTATAAGTTAGTAGTAGGATATTTTGTGCCAGAAACCATGAGAGTAGCATCATCAAATACTTTCAAAAATGAACTAATCTTCTCAACTTTCTCCCACTCTTCTCTTGAAAGATAATTCTTATAGTTTGAACCACTTAAATCCATATGTTGAAAAGCCTTACTATAGAAAAAAGCACTTTGAAGCATGAGATAAGTCGAGTTCCACCTAGTAAACACATCTTGGCATAGCCATCTCTTACAACTGTCCGACACTAGGCTCACACATTCTAAAAATTTATATTTTCTCACTTGAGATCCCTAGACATATTTGACACACTCTAATTTTGACAATGGATGGATCAATTTGTTTTAATCCTTCTTGGACAATCAAGTTTAGAATATGAGCACAACATCGCATATGAAAGTGATCACTATTGTATACAAGCAGCCCCTTAAGATTAAATTGGTGTTGCAACATCTCAACGGAAACATCATTAGATGCAGCATTATCTAAAGTGATACTAAATACTTTGCTTTTAAGTTCCTATTCACATAACAAGCTATGTAATTTTTCAGATAATGCCAAACCACTATGTAGAAAGAGGTATAAAAGTAAAATTCTACACATTTTTTTGCAAATACTAATTTTTATCTATGTAATAGCAACTCAAACACAAATAACCATTACTGGTCAATGAGGTCCACAAATCTGATGTGAAAGATACTCTAACAGGAGCTACCTCTAACATGGACTTCATTAATGCTCTTTCTTTTTTATACAACTTTAGTGTATCCGCTTTTACAGTATTTTGTGATACTAGTTGTATGGCAGGATATAGATAACTAAATATTGATCTTATGCACTCGTATTCAACAAGGTTAAAAGGCAAGTCATACATAACAATAGCTTATATGACCATATTATGAAACTTCTCAATATCAAACTTAGATCTACCAAGACTAAGTAAACCACTATCTTGAGATATCAATAATTGGCTAACATCACGATGATTTCTTCTAACTTATGAATCAATATGCTTTTTTAAATTACTTGTTCGATATTTACTTTCAGCAAAATACTCTATTTTACATAGCTTACATTTAGCCTTTTGCTTTTTTATCAGGACCCATAGAAAGTATCTCAAAATATTTCCACACTTGGGAAGTTAACCTTCTCTTGTGCTTTGATTGTTACTCGACACCACCATCAGTTCCATTATTCTCATCATTAAGATCAACATCAATGGGTACGTCAACACTCTTGGACTCAAAATCATCAATATTGATTTCAAATCTTTATTTATCCATCTATATATCAAAACATGAAAAAAATCAGCAACATATTAAAGGCAAAACAAGAATAATTAAGTGACAAATAATTACTCGAGCAAAAAAAAGTAACAAATATTAAGAATGATACTTGAGCAAAAAAAAAACAAATAATTAAGAAAAACAGAACCAAATTTAATTAACAATGTTACAAATTTAATTGATAGAGCCATAAAAGATTAAAAAGAAAAAAAAATACATGAGTCTTTTAACAAAGAAGATCAGATTTTCGCATCCAAAAAATACCATCACAAGTCTTTTATTAAAGATCACATTATATATACATAGTAAAAATTATGTATACTTTGGGTGATTGCATTATCTCTATATATATATATATATACGGCCATTTTATCTACACTCCTAACTTGTACAAAAGGTCCCTCCTATAATTAATTCATTATTTTATCAATTTACCAAACATGACAACTAAGTTGGATGCACAACAACTACTTCTCATTTGTCTTATTTTACTAAAAGAATGTTATCTTAAATAGAAACTTAAATTAAATATCAAATGACAAAGCTTGTTTTGCTTTAGTAATATAGTTAATCAAAGAAAAGGCACCGTATCTGTAAGAGATCTGAATAGCATAAAGAACAACCACACCCTTCTTCCTCCAAATTTATAAGAAAATGGAAAAAATTACAAAAATAGTACAAGAAAAAATAATATCTTTGTTATACCTGACTAACAACGAAAGTAAGATTGGAAGTGTAAGATCAAGAGTGAGATCTTGAGATCTTTCAAGATTGGGAGTGCAAGATCGAGAGTAAGATCTTGAGGATGGGAGTGAGACCGACAGAGAAAGGGAGAGACTGAAAGGGAGGGCGACTGAGACGAGGGAGGGAGGAGCCAAGGAGGGAGAGTGGCGACTGAGTTTGATTTAGGATTTGTTTGAGAGAGATGAGAAATAAGTGATATGTGTGAGGGTAAGTGACGGTTGATTTGAGAATTGAGAGAGACGAGTGATATGTGCGAGGGTTTTCACTTTTCATTTCTCATTGTTTTTTTTTTTTCAAAATTTTAATTTTTTTTAAATTAAATGCTAAAAAATTATTTTTTATCATGTCATAAACGAGTTGTAAATAGGTTAATTGCGGGTTGACACAATTATGACTTGTTTATTAATTTTAGTTTTAATCGTGTCAAAGGTGTCAATTTCGGATTAGACAGGTTGATCTAGTTTTGACCTGTTATTTTATCATGCTTAATTGTGTTTATCCTGTTTTGACCCGTATTTGTTTAAGCTCAACTCAAATTCGCTAACTTCATGTTATTTTTTAGTCGTATTATCGTGTCGTGACCTGGATTGCCGTCCCTATACCACACTCCACATGGACGAATACTTGTTTTTTCTGCTTAGTTAACAATAATATTTGTAATCATAATATATTGATTGATAAGAATGTTTTTTTTTTTTTTTTTTTCAGTAGAGTGGAGACAAGAATAGTACTACTTGCGTGATTGAATTCATGTAATTCTAATAATTTTGCGTCCATTTAGTTTTACATTTCACATGTCCTTACTTTGTAGTAATTAAATAATGACTTGCGTTAGGCGAGTGAATCTCATTTTCTCGATAAAAGTTATCACCATCGCAGTAGTAATCCAATTTGAGAGGAATACATTAATCGACACAGGGAAATCTATCACTTTAATTTATAGATTAGATAGTATTGTATGTCCAAATTTTTGTATCAAATATTTTATATCAACACAAGTGATATGTAAGTTGTCATTATCTAATTGGTGTGTTAATACTTACCACAAATAGAATAAATATTATTACTAATTGAATGGTGACAAATCACATATTACATGTGTTAGTATTAAAATTTTGATAGAAAAGTTGATAACTCAAATATTATCCTTATAGATTATGTTACCTTCTAAACTTATAATATTTTTTTTTCCCAACTAACCAAAAAAAAGAAAAAGTTAGGCGATTAGCCACCACTAATTATTATTTATTTTCATTTAAACATTAATGAAAATAAATAATTAACCAAAGTAATGGTATTGAGCATATTCTAGCACCTAGGCATATCTTTATGCTATTCAGTGTACAGTGAATTAATTACTATTTATCAATAAGACGCTCACTTCATATAAAGACGTCACTAATATTTCCTTGTCCCATACAAGGACGTGAAGTAATTTCCTAGCCACTTAAATCAACGAGACCATAATCCATTTGTAACATAAATAAACGTGTTAAAATTCGAATTGACCCATTGTGTCACATATTTGAATATTATTTTTATTTGTGTTACAACAAATGTAAACAATATAATCATTACTTCACTTAATTATTTGATCAAATACTTTATTGTAAAGTTAGCTCATTAATTTTATGCTGTTCATTTTATTTATGGAGTTCATCAGTTTTTTTTTCATTTTTGTTTACTTAATTATTTGATCAAATTTTACTTTATTGTCAAGTTAGCTCATTAATTTTACGCTGTCCATTTTATTCATGGAATTCGTAAAATTTGTTCATAAATAATTTTTTAATATTTTAATTTTATGTTATATCCTAATTAAAAAAACTAATTAATCGGGTCAAAATTAATATTACTAAGAACCTGGGCGACGAAAACGACATCAGGTAACCTGTCGTCGGTCTAAAAAATAACGACACAAGTCACGTCGAGTCTGCAGATATATCTACGGGTTAATAATTTAGTGCTCGTGCTAGCATTGAATAATTCTACGGCCCAAACTGCGGAGCCAGAAAAGGGCGGGAACCGGACGAGGTGGACAGAGTCAGTGGGGCCAGGTGTATCAGCCCTTCCTAAACAAATCAAAATTAAACACGCGTCGAAACACCGATCAAGTGATCCACCCGATACCCGCCCCCCATCTCGTCCCCTGACCTCAAGCATATTATTCCCCTCCTCCAGAATATTCCAATCCAGAACCCGCTGCAGCCAATCAAATCACGCCACCTCACTAGTGAACAAAACACGTCATCCGACTCATCACGCGCAAACTCACCGTCACTTGTTTAGTCCTACGTGGCAGTACACGTGGATCACCGGGTTCCAGAAAAATTGAGAAACCCGAATCCCAACCGTTAAATCCTCAGCCCCCGAAAGCCGTTTCTCCTTTCTCTCTCAAAAATTTTCTTAGCTTCACTCCACAGCCGGAGAAAATCTCCGTCAAAATTCCAAAATTTTCTCGGGAAAATTTTTGGAAACCCTAGCTCGTGTGAAATTTACTGACCTGAACACCATGGTCAACGAAGGCCAAGCTTCGTCGTCGTCGTCGTCTCCTTCTTCTTCTAGCGCTTTGTCGTTTTTAACGAAAGGCTGGAACGAGGTGAAGCACTCGGCGGACGCGGATCTCCAGTTGATGAAGAAACGAGCCAACTCGTTCAAGGACCTGGCGACCTCGTTCGACCGCGAGCTCGAGAACTTCATCAACTCGGCCTCGGCGTTCTCGGTGCCGGCGATACGGTCGCCGCCGGCGGAGATCGATTTCGTGAAGAAGCTGCAGCCGAACCTGTCGGAATTTCGGAGGGCGTACTCTTCGCCGGATTTTAGTAAGAAGGTTCTGGAGAAGTTGGGGCCGGGGTCGAGGATTCGGATCGATTTGTCGGCCATAAAGAATGCGATTGTTTCGGAGGTGGAGGCGGACGGAGATGGGGTTATGGAGTTCGATAGGGTTAGGAGATCTAAGAGGCTCAACTTCAAGGAGTTTTGGGGTGAGTGGAAAGGGGAGGGTGATGCTGAGGAAGGGCAGTTCAAAGATTGGGAGCCAATTCGAGCGTTGAAGACGAGGTTGAAGGAGTTTGAGAAAAGGAGTTCGTCTGTGGAGATTTTTGGTGGGTTCAAAAATAGTGAGTTTGTGGAGAAAGTAAAGTCTAGCTTGGTAAGTTTTTACTTGTTTGAGGGCTAAATGGGTGTTTGATTTTATGAGAATTAAATGTGTCAATTTTATTTTTCTGCTTGAATTATGGCTTCCTATCATTTCTTACTGTATCTCGACTAATTTAGTATTGAACTAGTTGATGATTACTCTATCAGGGTGAAATTGATTGGAGTTGAAATTTCAATTTTTGTAGAAGTTTCAGCTTTTTTTGCTCTGAAAAAAGAAGAAGCTGATATTCGATATTCGATATCGGTAATCGTATGTTGTGACACCAAAAAAAAAAAGAAGTAGTTTCAGCTTATATTAGAATGTATGACGTGACTAAACTTCTGATATTCGATATAGGTAATCGTATGTTGTTTAAGTTTTATTGGGATGTACCAGTCCAACTGATAAAGATAGACCCAAAAACTGCTTAAAACTTGAAAACATTCTTAATAATTTGAAAGTCATGATTTTGCACTCAAATACTGTCATGTCTTGGTTTCCAGTGCGTTCAGAGTTTTCCTTAAAAGGTTTGAGCTCCTCCATTCTTGGTGGCAACTAATGAAATAGAGTCTGTAATATGGTCCATATCATACGGAATGTTAGTTATGAAGATAGTGCCTTCATCTAGAACAATTCTCTAATTCTGCAATGTAAATGATTGTGGATTTCATGAAAGGGTTTCTTCACCAGATTTGTTATTTTATTTGTGGCGGCAATTGCAGTGACGTTCTGGTCATATATGCAATTTACTAGTTTGAAGTGTATTTACTGTAATGGATTCTGATTGTCCCCATCAAGTATTTTGCTGCTTCTATACGTTTGCTGTTTATATATATATATATATAGATACATATTCTTATGAATTCTCTACTTTGTTGCTTTCAGAAATCAATTTGCAAGGAGCCTGAAGAGTCAAAGGTTCGTATTTTATGCACAGTTATTCCTCTTCAGTTTGTCAAATTTTATTGGGCAAACTTGCTTACTTTGATGTACCTTGTCTATGAATGGATTTTTTTTTGTTTGCATGACAGCCATGATTTTTAATTTTGTTATACTTGTATTAGTTGGTATCATGACTTAGTTGAGTCGAATCAAGTTGTTCATCAGAGATTGACAACTGCATTTGTGTCTGTAGATGATGGAACACCATAATCGAGGTGGTGGTTGGATATGAAAAAGAAAATGAATTTTTATTAGTCTTGTTTTTAAACCTTTTTTTTTTTTTGCTTACTTTGTGATGGATGCTTATAAAAGAGTGTATTTTGTTTTTGTTTTTTTTTTTTTTGCCTTCTTAAAATTATCTATTGTATGAATTTGCTCAAGCCTTTGAAATTCACGTCCTTCTGTCCTTCACTTTTCTTCTCTTCTTTGTACAATTTGTCTTTGAAAAGTTGACTGGCAATATCGAAAACGCAAAAGCAAAAACTTGTCTAAAATTGTTTTCTAGGTCACACACTGGTGCTACGACCTTATGGAACAAGAGTATCCAGGTTAAATAGTAGAATAAAAGCTGTAGCTTATCCATGTATGGTTTCATTGCATAGAAATGGAGTTATAAATCATAAAATTGCTAGGCATTCACAGTTCTTTTCTAATCTTCCTTTTGTATTTCTGATATAGGAAGTGCCACCATTGGATGTACCGGAACTCGTGGCATCTTTAGTCAGGCAATCCGGGCCTATTTTGGATCAAATTGGCGTTAGAAGGGGTAAGTAATTCTTAATTGTTGTCTCCTTTTGTTTTTTACTCATTTTTAATTGCTATCTCAAGGATTCATGGGCATGTTTTAGTTTGTTTCTTGCTGCTCAAAACTTTCATCATTTATTCAGTTTTTCTTATAAAAGACATTTGTACTTTCATATAATTGCAAATTATTGTGACTTATTGTGGTTGCAATTTTTATATTAGTTCTATTGTTGTGGTCATTGGAGATGTTCAAAACTGGCATAAGTTTTACATAGCATAAAATTTTGCCAGATATATCCTCAATGATGATATTTGAACACGTTTGTTTCAAGTTTCATATTTACTGCAATAATGTGCATTTTGGAGTAGGGAGTGCATGAGAGATCATTACTCCTTCTCTAGGGTTTTGATTGTGTTCTCAAAATGATTGCAGATTTGTGTGATAAAATAGTGGAAAACTTATGCAGCAAACGCAAAAACCAACTTCTGCTACGCTCTCTTTCCCCAGAAGAATCTTCTATTTTAGAGAATGAAAATATAAATGACGAATTGGATTTAAGGATAGCCAGTGTCCTTCAAAGTACGGGGCATCATTATGATGGTGGGTTCTGGACAGACCGTTCAAAGGATGATCCACCAGATGCAAAAAGGCATGTTGCCATTGTCACAACTGCTAGTCTTCCTTGGATGACTGGCACAGCGGTGAATCCACTGTTTCGTGCTGCATATCTTGCTGAGTCAGCGAAACAAAATGTCACACTATTGGTTCCGTGGCTTTGTAAATCAGATCAAGAACTAGTTTACCCCAACAGTCTCACTTTTAGTTCACCAGAAGAGCAAGAAATGTATATACGCAACTGGCTTGAGGAAAGGGTTGGTTTTAGAGCGAATTTCAAGATCTCATTTTATCCTGGAAAGGTAAATGTTTTACAAAACCACATTAGCTGTTTCCTACTTAATCATGTGAGAGCAATCAATATTTGATATTGACATGTGCTGTTATTGTTTTAAGTTTTCGAAAGAGAGGAGAAGCATTATACCAGCTGGAGATACTTCTCAGTTTATTCCATCTAAGGATGCTGACATTGCTATCCTGGAAGAACCAGAACATCTGAATTGGTATCATCATGGTAAACGTTGGACTGATAAGTTCAACCATGTTGTTGGTGTTGTTCACACAAATTATTTGGAATATATCAAGAGGGAGAAGAATGGGGCTCTTCAAGCATTTTTTGTGAAACATATAAACAATTGGGTTACGAGAGCATACTGTCACAAGGTATACTTTAATATATCTGACATGGGATCTACTAGTCTTCAACTAAGTTATAATTTTCTAGTAGCTTTGCCATTGTTTTAATTATTGGTCACATGAAGAAGGTCTAAAACATTTTTTCTTGTCAAACTACATTTTCTGATACTGGGATGGTCGACGTCATGAAAGTAACTGAATCTTTTGCAATCTTTATCTTAGGTTCTTCGCCTTTCAGCTGCTACACAGGATTTACCCAAGTCTGTGATTTGTAATGTTCATGGTGTGAATCCCAAGTTTTTGAAAATAGGAGAAAAGATTGCCTCAGAAAGGGAACTTGGACAGAAAGCATTCTCAGAAGGAGCATATTTCTTAGGCAAGATGGTATGGGCAAAGGGATACAGGGAGTTGATAGATTTGTTGGCAAAGCACAAAAATGATCTTGATGGTTTCAAGTTGGACGTCTTTGGGAATGGAGAGGATGCCCATGAAGTCCAGAGTACAGCTAAAAAGTTGGATTTGAATCTCAACTTCATGAAAGGAAGAGATCACGCAGATGATTCCCTTCACAGGTAAAGATCACTGGATAGCCATTTTACTCTGTCTGTGTATGTGTTATTTTTTATTTTTATTTTTTATTTTTGACAATAGTGTGATTGAGAAGAGAATTCATAAAATGAAATGTTTCTAGTGACAGCTTAGAGTGAGCAAAACTTCATTTTTATTTCCAACATCTAATGTTCTCCATGTGTCTTGTATTTGCTTGAAGGTACAAAGTCTTCATAAACCCCAGTGTAAGTGATGTACTCTGCACGGCTACTGCTGAGGCACTTGCCATGGGAAAATTTGTAGTATGTGCAGACCACCCATCAAATGAGTTTTTCCGGTCCTTCCCGAATTGTCTGACTTACAAGACATCTGAGGACTTTGTAGCCAAAGTTAAGGAAGCATTAGAAAATGAACCCCAGCCCCTCACTCCTGAGCAAAGATATAATCTATCATGGGAGGCTGCCACCCAAAGATTCATGGACTACTCCGAGCTTAGCAAAGTCTTGAACAATAGTGAAGAAGGTGAAAAAAAGAGCGAAACAAATAGAAAGCTAATGACAAAATCAGAATCGCTGCCCAATCTGACAGAAATGGTCGATGGAGGATTGGCATTTGCCCACTACTGTCTCACCGGTAACGAGTTCCTTAGACTGTGCACTGGAGCAATACCGGGGACTCGTGACTATGACAAACAGCACTATAAAGATCTGCATCTCTTGCCCCCACAGGTGGAAAATCCAATCTATGGCTGGTAAGAGGATCACTTTATTTGTTGGTAATTCATGTATAGTATTTTTACTTCAGATATAGATGCGTGTAGGAGCTTGCTATGCATTTAGCTAGAAGGTGTCAGTTGTCTTCTAAGTGATGTATTTATAACTGAAGCGTGAAAATTTAGTCGGTAAAATCGAAATTTTGTTGCCATGTTATGGCCCTTATGGCGGGTAACTTGACCAGTCAGTCTCTTTCAATTTTGCATACTAACTGGTAGTGTAGATATAAGGTTTACAAGCCTGCTTTCGATGCTTGTCAATCCGGAGGTTTCTTCTAAATTCTTCAAATATACTCTGTTAATGGATTCATTGCTGAAGCATATTAATTAAGACAGTGAATCGGAATCGTCGCTCTCTCATGTTTGATAAAACTGTTCTGTAGATGATAGGTTCTAATGACAATGAACTATGCTTGTCCCGACTAATTGATGATACCTCAGCGGTTCCATGTTATAACGGCTATTCCTTGTCTGAGATTTAGAGAAATACCCCATTGTAATCATATGTGTGAACGGTTTGTCGTTTATCTAATTTGATAGACGGCAAACTAAACGACATGGCGTATTGTTTTTGTATGGAAAATTTTCAATAACGCCACGTGGTTTTTAGGGGAAAAAGAACACCAAAATTTTATAGACAACTGAGAACACAACATTCAGATTATTAATTTAGAATACTACAAACGGTAAATGGCCGTTTGGAGAGGAAACGACAGCAAAACTTCCAAGTCAAGAGAAAGGCGGCATGAATTTCCTCTGGTGAACATCTTTTGCTTGGAAATAGGAATATGACGGCTTCTACAAAAACGACAGCGAAATTTAGCTGAAATGACACTACGAACATTTTTTTGTTCCAATACGAGAGTCAAATTCAAAAAGAGAACAATATGAAGTTCGAGTATTAAGAATGTATAACTAGAACAACAACGCCTATCGTTTAATTTGTGACAGTATATTCTTAACACAATCTCAGAATGGCTTTTCCAACTAATCTATTAGTCAACTTAATCTATTATCCTATTTTCGTTAAACTCAAACGGGTATTTTCTTTAAATAATTAAGTTTAATGGAATATTTCTTTTGCCATGGAATTTGTAATATTTTGAGGATCGAAATGTAAAAATTGAGTACTCACTCACCTTGGATTTTTTTTTTTGTTTTTTGTTTTTTACGAATTTACTATTTATTCACACTTTCGTTTAAAAGTATTAAAAATTATAACTTTAGTGTTTTGGTTGTGACAGAAGTTTTAAATTTAGATAGTCAATAATATTCATAAATTAAAAGCGCAACTGAATTTTGGGAACTCCTAATAAAAAACAGATGCTATGTTTATTAATTTGTAATGATCATAAAGAAAACGAAAATTAAAGAAGTATTTTTCTTTCCTATCTATTCATGTGTTTACTTATCCATTTAGGATACAAATTTCAGATAATCCTTTACATAATTAATTAAATTGCGAAGGGATAACTTAATTTTTAATTATTCCTCTTCATTTTTTTTTTTTCATTATGGAACATAGATTAGAAAACATGTCATGAAATGTTTTTTTTCCCCGTAGTGACAACAACTTTGTTTGGAATCCGCATATTACATGGAAAATGATGTGTAGTTTCAACTAAGCGACTGTAACATGTCCATTGTTTATTGTAATGGTTGAAACGACATGTAGTTTTTGGTATTGCTCAATGTCAGCTGGTGTCTGGTACCGGTAGACATTTTTAGGCCCACTTCTTATTTTGAGGAAAGCTGGAAGAGGTAAAAATGTAAAAAGCCATGTCTTTCGACCAAAACCACTTCTAGTTGACCTTCACAACATCTTCTCTTTTGCAGATTACCATGTACTAAAATAAAATGAATTAATAGATTTATGGGGAAAAAAAAAAGAAAAAAAACTGAAAGATACAATATTTAAAAAAGAAAAAAAAAACTAGAAGGAGATATTAACCGAGAATCTCAAAGAGCAAGAATAGCAAAATATACGGTTCTACGTACATCCTTCCCTTGTGGTGCATGTATGTACATACGTATATATATGTACATATAAATTAAAATAAACTTAAGGTCACGAGAGTGACCAAATTAAAGTGACTTTTTAAATTAAATGTACTGTGCATGTGGCCCCCCATTTAGTTTGAAAAGCGGCACTTGATC
Source organism: Parasponia andersonii (assembly GCA_002914805.1). Lineage (NCBI taxonomy): Eukaryota > Viridiplantae > Streptophyta > Magnoliopsida > Rosales > Cannabaceae > Trema > Trema andersonii. Next base: position 996,119 of record JXTB01000107.1, on the reverse strand, counting down.
GAAACAAAGAGAGCTTTATTATACGTTAATGGGGATCAGTCTCACTGGATCAGAGTTGCTAGAATTTTCTGGTCACTGTTTCAAAACAAAAAATTAAACTGCAGAGATATATGACTTTAACGATTAATTTGCGTGTGACGAAGTTCATGCATAATATAAAAAACCATATGCAGTACTTAATTAATTAAATTTCTAATGGACCATTGTTCAAGTTCATGCACAATATATATGCCTAAGATCCACTAGAAATAGGACTAGGCCTAGCTCAGTTGGTCCAAGATTTGAGGGACGTATGTGTGAGTTTTGAGAGGTCAAGGGTTCAAACTTTGATAGAGTGTATTATTTTCCTTTAAATTTGTAGCAAGTGGTTTTCATTAGTTAAAATCTATTTTTTTTTTTTTAATCCACTGGAAATAATGTTCAATTGTCCAGCATTAATTCATGGCTGCCACATTGTTATATGCTATGACATTGATGTAGATATAATTTTTAATTTTAATATGAAGTGATAGAAACTGCCCGGACCAAGCAACTGGAGTACCAGTACTAATAAGTCAGTTTAAACTTTTTTTTTTCTAGGTCCAATATATTATTAATTACTCGCGCATCTTAAATTGTGCTCTATTATATGTAAGTTTGTGAATAAGCATGTGATATATATATTTCTAATTAACTCAATGACAGTACGGAATGTAATTCAGCTTTCTAATGTGGTTGAACTATGCGATCGCTGTCAATGCTTATTCCCATTAAGTAAATAGTGGGCGACAACAAAGGCCAACCATATTCAGAAATCAGAAATATATAAATATATATATATATATATACACACACACTCTTGACCCCTGCATTAATATTGTACGTGATCTACTGTTTATATTAATAAACCAGAGTTTAACTCTAGTTGCCAATAGAATGTTCAGCTTTCTAAGTTGTCTTTTCAGTTGTACTTTGTGGAACTGCAGCTGTTGCCTCGTTAATTTGGTTCAAAAAACTGTAATATCCTTCTAAGAGAAAGTATTTCTATAAATAAATACAAATTATATGTATGGGGAAATATACGTACACATACTTGATTTCTTCAGATATTGTACTATCTATTACTGCTCAAGGTAAAGACCCTATTATTACTAATTGGAAATTATTTTTGAATCCAAACATATATACATACATATGGTCTTCTTATTATTCAAGTCTGGAATATTCTATAAGAATATATTGCATATCATCATATTTAATTAAGATCTATTAATAATGACAGGAATTAGTGGTTCTTGTCAACTGATCATTTACGATACAAATTTGAACAGAATCTGATGCTATATATAACTCCCTTGGTAAGTTTTCAAGCCAAAATTTGGAGTAACAACCAAAATATGTGTACGTGGAAATTTGATAATCAAGAAGAGAAAAAAATATAATTTTTAAAATAGTTTAGACGAAATTTCTATAAACTACGTTATACTATAGTCGATATTATTGGGAAATTAAAATTTGTATATGTTGATGGAGGTTTTGTCAACAATAAATTTAGAAAAAATTGCGTGATGTGGTTTGTGTAAAAAAAGTTATTAATCAAAGAAAATAAAGAGACAAAGATTTTATAGTAGTTCAGTCCCGAAAAATATGAGCTTACGTTCACTGTTTTTCACTATTTTCTGGAGAATTATGAGAACTCAAAATTACAATGCGTTGTCCGGAAAGAAGAAAGTTAAAAAAAGTTCTTTCAAGAATTCCTCAGCCTCTCAAGATTAGAAAAAGTCCTATCTCCCATCACCGAAACATTGAACTTTCTTTATATAGATGAGGGTAGCTCAATATTCCTAATTGTGAGAATGGGTAATTGTACAATCGGGTAATACAATTTGAGTAACAATATAATTGGGTAATCACTTAAATAAGGTAACTGGTCAATCTTTAAAGAGAAACTTTTGTTTCCCTTTCTTTGTAGGTTACCCGTTTGACGAAGTGTAGATTAGTCTCCTTTTTATTTTGGTCGCACTTAACCTATTCAGAGGAGGTCGCACGTAACCTATGCGGTGAAGGTCACATGCAACTCTTTCGGAAGAGGTCGCACTTAATCTTACTCATGCGACCTGACATAGGATTTTGGACTGCACAACAATTGCCCCTGAGCTCCATTAGTTCTTTAAGACAAAATGGAGCTTCCTTCTAATGTAAGTATGAGCTTAAAAAATGCGACGTTATGACCTAGACTCGAGATCCTTGAAGAGTCGAAGAGTCGCCAAATCTCAAATCTCACATTTCTCAGGATCACGCGCACCTTTTTCTGACAGATGAAAACACGTGTTGCCTTTTCTAAGAAAAATAGCAGAACTCGAGGAGACTTAATGATAGTGATGATGCCAACTGTCGTCTTTAAACCGAATCATTTCAAATTTTGAAAGATACTGATATAATTTCAGAAAAAATCAAATCCCACGTAAACTTCGGCCTTTAGATCTGAAAATTAAATACCTTGATCTACGGCTGTGATTTAGCGATGCTTGAGAAATAAATATCAGAAATCAATCCGCTTTTGCTTCTTTATTATAAACTCTCTCGTCTTCCATCTCTCTAAAATCCAAAGTATTTCAGAGCAAACCCTACAGCATCGTTTCGTTCTTCAGCTCGTACAGTTCCTGTATCTTCTGCGACAGAGTTCAGACCATATCTCAATCCCTCTGCTTTCGAAGAAAGGTTAGTACATTTCTTCTCTCCTATTGTTCTTCGTCTATTCTTGGAAAATCTTATTCAGTTTTTATTTCTATGAATTAAAACACATCCCATATTCGGATGGACTGGAATGAGAATTTTTCAGATCTCCTTTACCAGTTCATAGAATAGACTCTTTTTTAGATAATGGACAAAGACAAACTCGTGAAAGAGTTTCTAGGGTCTGATGCCCTATTTATTTATTTATTTTTTGACTAACTGCTTGAGCAATTTTTATGAATCCGTAGACCGATTAGAAAAAATTCGATGAGCATGCTTGTTAATACAATCCTAGGATGAACCCCCAAAATTTACTAGCATATAGTCAAGATCCTTGATGCTCGTATAGGACTAAACCCATCCGTATTTCTTTTCAGATGTCTAGTAGTAAGGATTTTAGGGAAAGGAATGCATTTTCAGGAGAATCTGAGAACTCCAGTGTTAGCTCCATAAACCTTGAAGATTACCTTGAGCCAGAACCCGAAGTAGAGATAACAGGGGTCAG
>JXTB01000107.1:929341-959656 GCA_002914805.1 Parasponia andersonii | reverse complement strand
GGTTGGCATCATTGATATCCTTGAGCCTCCTCGAGTTCTGCTATCTTTCTTAGAAAAGGCTACACGTGTTTCCGTCTGTCAGAAAAAGGTACGTGTGATCTTGAGAAAGATGGGATTTGAAATTTGGTGACTCTTCGACTCTTTAAGGATCTCAAGTCTAGGTCGTGACATCGCATTTTTTAAGATCGCACTCACCTACGTTAAAAGGAAGCTCTATTTTTTCCTAAAGAACTAATGGAGCTGGGGGGCAATTGTTGTGCGGTTTAAAATCCTATGTCAGGTCGCATGAGTAGGAGTTAAATTCGACCTCCTCCGCATAAGTTACGTGCGATCTCCTCAGCATAAATTATGTACGACCTCTTCTATATAAGTTATGTGTGACCTACTCCGAAAGAAAAGGAAATAAGTCTCTGCTTCGTCAAACAGGTAACCTGCAAGGAAACTCTCTTTCATGATCGACCAGTTACCCATTTTTAGTGGTTACCCAATTATGTTGTTACTCAAATTCTATTACCCGATTGTATAGTTACCCTTTTTCACAATTAGGAACATTGAGTTACCCTCATCTATATAAAGGGAGCTCAATGTTTCAGACAGGGGGATCATCTTGAAAAAACTCGGGAAGAGGCAAAAGAATTCTTAAGTATTTTCTTCTTTTCAGATAACACATTGTAATTTTGAGTTCTTATAATTCTCCAGAATATAGTGAAAAACAGTGGACGTAAGCTCATCTTTTTCGGGGCTGAACCATTATAAAATCTTTGCCTCCTTATTTGCTTTGATTATTCACCCAATTCACACAAGCCATATCTCTTAATTTTTTCTAAATTTATTGTTGACAAAACTTCCATCAACAATTGGTATTATTTTGGCCAATGGAAATTTATTATGCATATTTTTTTACAATAAAAAGTAAGAGAGAGAAATAGCATTAATAATGTACGTCTTTTCTTGCACTTCATTTTATCCGTTAGATCATTATCCATCATTGGCTAAAAAAAATACCTACTGTTAAGTCCATAAAATTAGAGTTATCTATTACTATTATGCCTTAAATTTTACCATGTTCTTATTTAAATTAAGTTGTTTTAAGTATTTTTCTTGTTATTTTGATGTTTTGCTTATTTATATATATAGATGAAAAAGACAAAGGTATTTGATATAAAATAAGATGAATTTGTACCTCACAAATGGGTCTTTCAAGTCATTAGAATTGAAGTTCAATTCGATATAGTCGTAATGTAATGAAAATGACATAAATTGGAACTTCAATGAACAAATGGCACATTCGGAAAGCTGAGGCATCAAACTAGTAGAAAATGGTGTTGCAATGCCAAAAAGTAGTGCCGTAGCACCAACTCTCATGTAATTTTGGCACCACAGTGCCAAAAATGGTGCCGCAGTAATACCTATTGCGTCCTGAGTCAAAAATTGATGATTGAGATCAACTTTTTGATGATTCAAGTGTCCAGATTCAGCCTGCCTTAGGTTTGCACGAGCCACCTCTTTAAAATTCTATCTTTGGAGTTGAAAAAGGTATGGAGAGATAGAGAAAAAGAGAGAGTGGTAGCCATGGAAGAAGAGGATGAAGACATGCTCCAACCAACTCCATTTCTTGATTTTTTCTACAACATTAACACCATAGTTTGTTCTTAGCTTTTTCTTTTAATTTTTTTGAGAGTTTTTCTTTGTATTTTCCATATTTAGAGAATAGTATAATTGAGAGTAATTCCTAGAGAGAGGATTCAAAGGAGCAAGAGCCAAGCTTAGAGGAGAAGTATGGCAACCTCTATGAACAACATCAAGCTTTTCTAAGGTGGAATTCTATAATTTTTCTCTCTTTGATTTTGTATTTCTTCAATTCATTGGATTATAATGTTATTGTTCTCAATTAATATTATGAACTAAATATTTATTTGTCTAGTTTTACTATGTGAACCAACCTAGTATCTTGTGTTTGTTTATTTCTCTTCTTTTATTAATCAAATCCATTGTTGAGTTATTTGTTTTACCTTGTGCTTATTACTTTTATTTAATTGATAACTAAATAGATTGTTGAGTGGAACCTTTATGAACTTGGGAAGGGGAATTTAGGTTTGGACTTAGGTAAAACAACATAAGATTATCTAGTTTTAGGTAAGTTTGCCTAGGATAGGAATATGCCTATGTGACTTATGCAACCTTTGTGTGAGAATAACTAAACTTAATGAATTTAGTCAATTTATGTTAGGAGTAATATATTAGCTTATCTAGATATTTTCACTTATGTATTAGAAAGAAGTTTGTAAATACATTTGAATTCTTGGTTGACAACTCTAATGGATCAGTTAATTTAAGAGGGAAATTAGAAAATTGTGTGTTTAAAATATGGTTGGGGAATTAGTAAACCTACACATTTTTCTTATTGCTTGTTTTTATTCATTTGCATGACAATTTAGTTTCTTTTATTTTATTTCTTCAAAATCTCTATTTCAATTATTTGGATAAAGTTGGAATTGAGATAATTATAATATTTAGCTTAGACTTAGTAATAAATCCTCGTGGGTTTAACACTCTTAACTCCTAAATTTATATTACTTGTGACCGTGTGTACTTACATGAGAGTATGTCAGTATAATTTATAGTTACACATTCTAATTAATAAGTTTTTGGCATCGTTGCTAGGGATTGAAACACTATTTCTTTGTTAATATTAATACCAATCAATTCTAATTTTACTTCAAACTCTTTTTTTTTTTTTTGACTTATTTTGTTTTTGTTTGTGAGGTTCACTATGCTAGCCAAAGCAAGATTTCATCAAAGCCTCAGAACACTTTCCCATTATGGCTTGGAATCTTTACATATGGCTTGGGAAAGATTTAAGATAAGACTTAGTAGAGAACCTGACTACGAATTACCCAAGTGGTACCAACTCCAAATGTTTATGAAGGTTTAAATCCTACAAGTAGGACTTAGGTTAAAGATAGATATAGCTCCCTAATTTGTGAAGAGAGACCCGAAGATGAAGCCTATCGAATGATGGAGGGTATGACAAAGTTTGATTGGTAATATTTTTATTTTGAAGAGTCTTCAAGGGAACTTGAAGAAGAACAACAACAAGACACATTGGTGGATGATGAAGTCTAAGAGACCAATGATTTGACCATATCATTGGTCTACACGAGTATACCACTGATGGAGTCTTGTTTGCCATTAGAGCCATTATCTCAGTACTACATTCTCTATAAGCATGAACCGAAGGTAAAGTTTCCCTTTGAAGCTTGTTATTTGAAATCAAGCTATTTTTGATTTATAAGCAATAATTGTCTGCACCCAGTCAAGCTTGAGGACCATTGCAATAAAGACCCATTGGTGGTGATGTATGCCATACTTTATGGGCGACAACCATTCTTTGATGAGCATTCACTTGAGTCAAGCTGAAGATGATAACTCAAGAACTTTTTAGGAGACAACCCAAGTGTTAATATTTTCATGTTTGTTTGTTATTTTCCATGTTTGTATTTTGTACAATCCAAGGAGTTGGTGCCATTTCAAGGAGATCAAACTTCATGGCTATGTGCCAACGAGAAGAGTATCCCTAAACTCATTCTTTTATGCTTTAATTTTCCAATATTTTGTATGCTAAACTTAGGTGAGGGAGTAAATCTTGTTAGATTGTGCTTATGTTTGTTTGTTTATTTGTTGTTGTGTATTTATTTTCCTTATTATGTGATTGTATTTAGAATAATTAAAGGTATTTTGTATTTTTTTTATGAAAACTGTGTTCCAATGATAAGAACTTAGGGTGAATTTGTACATAACTTCTTGAAAAATGTGGATATTGGCTTAGACTTATGGATAATTCTTATATCAGTTCCATTTTGATTGTGAAAATCTATATTGAGCACAATGCTTTGATCTTTGATTTGTGTGTGAATCTAGAGAATGTTTATATGAGTATGATATTTTGTTATCTTACAAGTGCTAGAATTTGCTTGATAATCTATCGAGGTGAAATTCTAAATAACATTTCACCAAGGAAATGATTTAGGCAATCTTTGGATCGTTTGAACATTTTACGCTAACTATTGATATATTCTATCCCTAGTACACTCATTTGAGCCTTGTAAAGCCTTTTCTTTTTCAACCACACATATATTAGCTGAACCTAAAATAATATCATTCAACCTTTACCACTTGAGCATATTAATTATTCTTATTGAATTATTTTGAGTTACACTATGCTATTGGGAGGATGAGTGGAGCGATACTGTAAAAACAAAAGAGAGAGAGAGAGAGAGAGAGAGAGAGAGAGAGAGTTACACATTTGTTCATAAAAAAAAAAAAAAGTTTTGAGGTGTACAACTCAACAACAACAAAAAAAAAAAAAACAAGTATTTGGCTATGTATTGATGGAAGAAAAAGAAATTTTGATTTTATTGGCATGTTACTTAGTGTGTCAAAGAATAACTCTACATAAGTCCTAGAGTTAATATGCTTAAGCGTAATTTGAGTTACTTTATCCAAAATATTATACCTTAACCTAAGCCCACATTACAATCTTAATGAGGACCTTTTGATCCTTGGTGTTATGTTTATCTATATTGGTGGAGATAGATTTGAAAAACAAACTTATGGAACTTGATTGTTACCTTTGAGATTTTGTGTTTAATATATATTTGCATCAATTTATCCGGATTTCATACATGATAGGAGAAAGATATACACATATACACGGAAAATCCAATTTTAAATGGGACGTACTCTTGAGTTATTCTTAATACCTAGCCAATATTTTTACTTTTCTTTAAGTTATATTATTATGTGAATATTAAAGAAAAAATTAGAAATTATCAGTGTCAACATAATACCTCTTGTGTGTCTATAGGTGTTTTTCTTTTTCTTTTGCTCGAAATCTTGAATTTAAGGGTGTATTAAGTCCATAAAATTGGAGTTATCTAGTGATATTATGCCTTAAGTTTTGCTATATTCTTATTTGAATTAATTTGTTTTAAGTGTTTTTCTTGTTTATGTATATAGATAAATAAAACAAAGGTTTTTATGCAAAATAATATGAATTTATATCTCACAAATGGGTCTTTCAGATCATTAGAATTGAAGTTCAATCCGATACGGTCGTAATGTAATAAAAATAATACAAATCAGAGCTCAAATGAAGAAATGGTGCACATGGGAAATTGAGGAGTCAAACCAGTAGAAAGTGACACTGCAGTGCTAAAAAGTGGCACCGCAACGCCAACTCTCGGGTAATTTTGGCATTGCAGTACCAAAAGTAGCACCGCGGCGCCACCTCCTGTATCTCGAGTCAAAAATTAATGGCTGAAATCAACTTTTTGATGATCCAGATTCAACCTGCCTTAGGTTTACATGAGCCATCTCTTTAAAATCTTATCTTTGAGGTTGAAAGGGCTTGTTGGGATAGAAAGAAAGAAAGAGTAGCAGCCATAGAAGGAGAGAAAGAAGAAGATGAAGATATACTCCACAACATCAACACCATAGTTTGTTCTTAGCTTTTTTTTTTTTTTTTTCATTTTCTTGAGAGCTTTTCTTTGTATTTTCTATTTAAAGAGTAATATAATTGAGAGTAAATTCTAGAGAAAGGATTCAAGGGAGCAAGAGCCAAGCTTAGAGGAGGAGCATGACAACCTCCATGAACACCATCAAGCTTTTCTAAGGTGGAATTCTATAATTTTTCTCTATTTGATTTTGTATTTCTTGAATTCATTGGATTATAATGTTATTGTTCTCAATTAATATTATGAACTAAATATTTCTTTGTCTAGTTTTATTATGTGAACCAACCTAATATCTTGTGTTTATTTATTTCTCTTCTTTCATTAATCAAATCCATTATTGAGTTATTTGTTTTACTTTTTATTTATTGCATCTATTTAATTGATCATTAAATAGATTGTTGAGTGAAACCTTTATAAACTTGGGAAGGGGAATTTAGGTTTGGACTTAGGTAAAACAACATAAGATTATCTAGTTTTGGATAAGTTTATATAAGATAGGAATATACCTATGTGACTTATGCAACCTTTACATGAGAATAACTAAACTTAATGAATCTAGTTAATTTATATTATGAGTAACATATTAGTTTGTCTAGGTATTTTCACTTATGTATTGGAAAGGAGTTTGTGAATACATTTCAATTCTCGGTTGACAACTCTAATGGATTAGTTAATTTAAGAGGGAAATTAGAAAATTATGTATTTAAAGGATGGTTGGGGAATTAGTAAACCTAGATATTTTTCTTATTCTTGCTTTTATTCATTTGTATGACAATTTAGTTTCTTTTATTTTATTTCTTCAAAATCTATATTTCGGTTGTTTGGATAAAGTTGGAATTGAAATAATTTTAATACTTAGCTTAGATTTAGTAATCAATTCTCGTGAGTTCGATACTCTTAACTTCTAAATCTATATTACTTGTGACCGTATGCACTTGCACGAGAATGTGTATATATAATTTATACTTGCACATTCAAACTAACACCTACACATAGATAAAAAAAAATATCTATTAAATTGACAACCTATATATATATAAATTTGAGCTTAACATAATGTGTTAACATAATGTGGTGCACGAGCTAGACTTTATCAGTCATACATATATGTATGTACTTTGCGAGCTGCGAGCTCAATTCTCGTGTTGGTCTTTAATTGAGAAATTTCATGCACAACAGTAAATGATTCAATTCTTTTGTAATGCAAAGTTATACATCACAAAAGGGACGCTTGTACATATTTTCTACGTACATAGATACAAAATTACATGCAGTACTACGTAGTACTAGATTAATTCAATAAAGAGATTTTAAAGAAAAATAATTAACCTTGGTGTATGTACTTCTATGAGAAAATACTATAAAATGACCTTATGTTTCAACTTTTTTTTCCCTAACGAGAACTCTCGTATTTTAAGAAATATCAGAAAACCTTTGAATTTAGCTTTTTCTTTTATTATGAAAAGCTTTCTATTTTGCCTATATTTGAAATCGACCTTCTCATATTAACTAAATTTGGAAAAATAATAATAAAATGACAAAATAATCCTCAATGAATTACCAGGTTTATATTATATTTTTACTTTGTGTTTAGATATTATCAGATTATCTGAAAAATTGAAACACTGTTTCAAAATTATTATAATTCTTAAATTTATACTAAATCTAAATCTACCATTCACCAAGGATAATTTCATTATTTTCCTTCAGTTTTCAGTTTTCAGTTTTCCTAATTGTGATGATATAATTAAGGATGTCAAATTTCAAATATAGTAAAAATACAAGTTTTTTGTAATAAAAAACTCAAATTCAAAAGAATTTTCTTCTTGAAACAAGGGGATTTAAAAAATATATATATATTGTTATTTCACTACGTTTTCTCACACTTCTTTCTCATTTAACTGTGTTATAGATAGAGACTGCGTGTGGTACGACTTGTGAGAATAAATACGTACTCCTTGTTCTAAATTAATATAATTTGTCTTCTCATTTTATATAAATATATGTACACGATTGTGTATATACATATATAAATCCTGTGGCTCTAATTGTTTTTTTTTCTGTGAATTTTAAAGGTAATATTAGAAAGATCGTGTAAGCAGATAAATCAATTACCGAATATATAAGACTGAAACTCAAAACTTAAGACTTAACTGGTAAAACTTAATTGGAGATAATGTTATTAGCCATCTAAGCAGATTAAAACAGAGTAATATTATTTAATTACTATATAATTTTTTTTGCTTGCCAAACGTATTCAAAAAAAAATATACATATTTATGAATATATTTGTTAATATATATATATATATGTACGTATTCCTGTTTTAATCCTTACCTTCACAAAGACAATGTGTGCGTATTTTATTGTGATACAATTTAATATATTCTAATAGGTAATATATATTGATGATCATATGACATGCGTACAAAATATTCTGTTAAATAATTTGATGAAGTTTTCAATGTGCATGTGTTATTGTTTCTTTAATATCTTTTTCCGGGCGACTGAAGTACTTATACGTATGTATCATATATGTAAATATGGTAAAAGGTTATATTCTAAACTGATTCTATACCATAAGCATTTAAAATTATAAAAATAACATGCATAATATTATTTTCCCTATTGTGGAATACTACAATTAAACAAAAGAGTGGTGAAGGCTTGAAGCTATTGTCCTTTCTTGATGTAAAATAATGAGCAAGTTGCAAACAGAATAACTGGGGACAAAAAGGGTGTATCTTAGGTCGCTGATCTCAAACTAATTACTTTTTATAATCTGGATTCTGCTTAGTGGAAGTTTTTCACGAAATTGATGACTGAAGCACTTAGTCAATTTGTTAATTGAAACGATAACATTTCAAGTCTATTGCACCTGCATTTTATACATGGTTGCCAATCTAATTGGTATTTTATTTATTAGTATTTTTTTTTAACCTATGGATAAGTATTTTTTTTAGCCGTTGGATCACCATCTAATAGTGATTCAATGGTTATAATGAAGTGCATGAAAAGATGTGTATCATTAATGCTCTTTCTCTCTCTTATTTTTTACAATAAAAAAATATGCATGCTAAATTTTTATTGGCCAAATTAATACCTATGCATAGGTAAAAAAAAAAAATACCTACTGGATTGGTGCCCTATATATATTAGAAGTGGAAGGCGCTAGAACAATGGTACAAAAATGTAACATCTCTCTTTGCAGACAAGAAGTATACGACATAATTAAGGATCAAGATTTTGACATTAATTTAAGTAATATTTTCTTTAGTGCTAAATATTGTTGCACTACTTGTAAACACTCGGCCAACAAAAAAAATATGGATTATAGAATTTTATTTGTATTATGGATATTGTCCATTCTCTTTTATTTACTTAACAATACTAAATAGAATTCTCCAAACTGAAATGGCTAAATAATGATTATTAGTAGGTTAACCGATGCAGGTTTTGAATGTACCTGTTAACTAATTAACACAAATAAACTCAATCAACCAATGCCATTTGCATGGAGTACAATAAACGACATGCAAAGGAACGCTGGGATAATTAGACAAAATAAAATTAAAGATACCAAAAAAAAAAATGAATAGATTAATATGTGAGTGGGAAGCATGAGTTATTCCCCACTTCGCATGCAAGTGGGTATTACGTGGATTTTCTCTTTGCTAGAGTTCAGAGGAATATGTTTTGCTTTTTTATTCTGGACCCGGTTATATATATATATATATATATATGGCACCATAGGTATTTTTTTTTATCTATGCATACGTAATAATTTGGTTAATGAAAATTTAACATGCACATTTTTTTATTGTAAAAAATAAGAAAGAGAAAGAACATTAATGATGCATGTTTTTTCATGCACTTCATTATATCTATTGGATCACCATTAGATGGTGATCCAATGGCTAAAAAAAAAATACATACCCATAGGTAAAGAAAAAAAATACTTATTGGATTGGCAACCATATATATATATATATAAACCAATGCAGTAGGTATTTTTTTTTTTTTACCTATGCATAGGTATCAATTTGGCCAATGAAAATTTAGCATGCACAATTTTTTTATTGTAAAAAATAAGAGAGAGAAAGAGCATTAATGATACACGTCTTTTCATGCACTTCATTATAGCCATTGGATCACCATTTAATGATGATCCAACGGCTAAAAAAAAAATACCTACCGATAAGTAAAAAAAGAAAAATACCTATTAAATTAGCAACCTATATATATATAAATATATATATATATATATATATATATATCCCCTTAAAGCTCAAAACCTTGGGATATTTTGTGGCTGCTATTTAAATTTAGCTTATATTCTGAATTTGCTAGCTTCATTCCCTAAACGTATCTGATAAACTCTTGTACAAAGATCATCAGAAATGATCCATATTAAATCTACTTTGCCAGATTATTGCTTTTTCTTCTATCCCTTTTGGTTAAGTTGTATATAATTAACGTTCCTGCTTAATTTATATCACTTATATATAGTAATTGTAATTTTGACCAACATATATGTATATGTATATGTATTTATGCTAGAAATAAGATGCATGTATCTAGCTATATCTATCTATCTATACATATCCTATATTGACAAGCAGACACCTAGCAGTGTATATACCTGTTGAGAAGAATTTGTTGAGCTGCAGACTGTTGTCTGAAACTTACTCGAGTTTACTTATACATTCCTCAGAGAATTTAACACGAAAGTATCTAAAGGCATTAGTCGATACGTTGATATTTTTCCAACGTCACTTTCAAAGTTTTCCTTTTCACTAATATTTAGTCTTAATCATTATTTTAATACGTACACAAATACTTCAAGTTCTCCTAAGGTACTTCAAGAATCAATATTTTAAGTCTATAATGTTTACAACTGGAATGCAATACATGTATGACAAACTGAAATCTGTTTGGATCTCTTGTTTTGACCACATTACATATTTGATAATCAAATTTAAACAACTTTTTCTGTAAAGCAAAAGGAAGAGAAAGAAAAAGCAACACATGTAGGGCAGAAGAAGAGCAATATTACCTCTTTCTTTCTCTGCCTTTTCTGCTAAGCACATCAGCAGGAATATTTGTTACAAACAAAATAAAAAAAAAAGGGAATGATTTGTGAAAGAAAATTTCCCTTCATTGGATCCAAAGTAAATCTCAATTAGGATTTGAACATTAATCAGAGTTTTTAACTCAAGTTAAGCAGTACATTTTTTTTTGAACAAGTCAATATTGTTAGTATAACACATATTTACTCTCCCTCTCTTGGCTTTGGTGCCCGAGGATTCTCTTTTTCAAGGGAATCAGAAGCCGTCCCATGAATTGTGATGGTGACATGGTCACTGTCACTGTCCAATACCGGCTTTACAGTTCCCCGGTGAAGCAACAATTGTGGCTTCTCCGGCGAGACAGTGGCCTCAACTTTCTTGAAATGAGCCATTTGGGAGAGCTCATGGACTGAGTCTGAGATTTTCTCCACACATTCTACTATCTCAAACAGCGTTGAGGCAACTGTTGCAGCTGATATAATTGCTAATAGGTCTGAGTCCTCTATTGCTGCAGCTTCAAGTGCAGCTTTGAGGCCATTAACTGCGGCTTTCGAGTTCTCCACGTGTTGAGTGGCAGAGTTTGGATGTTTCATGGATTTGATTGCTGATGACAAGGATTTCAAGGCCTTTCCGGATTCAGAGCTCATGTTAATGCATGATTCTTGAATTAATCTTGTGAATTCTGGTGGTGTCTGCATAAGAAAGATAATTTATGTTAGTGAACATGAACAACTTTGGTGCCAACTTATAGAAAGTAATGAATAATACGAGGAGACAGAGGAAGTTGAAAGAAAGTTTTTAAGGTGATGTTTTAACATGATTATGCATACCCTTTTGACTATATATGGTAAATAGTGAGCTAGAACTATAAGAGGAGGCAAAGGAAGCTAAAAGAAAGGATTCTAGATTATTTTAGGTATAAATAATAGTGAGCTAGAACTAATACATTTAATTATACTTTGATGTTTGCAAATTTCGTGGTGAGCAATATATTGAACTCCTTCATGTTCTTTTACTTTTATTCTTTTTTTTGTTAAGTATTTCTGTGTGGAGAATGGATATGATGCATACTTGCATATCAGAGGTGAGATGGCTATTGAGAGCTTCAATCTGGTAAGTGCATTGGCGAACAAGGGCTCCAATCTTCAAATACTGTTTCCATGGGTGACGAAAGAGAAAACGACCATGTCCTGGTTCCCACTTTGCAAAATTTGCCTGCATAAAATGGAAAACAAGGTCAACGATGACACACTTGGAGATGATAAAGGATAATACAGTCATACAAAGAAGGTTTTTGTTGCCTCACCAAAGTTTCTTCAGTGGTTTTTGAATTAAGGACACTTTTGTATCCTTGGAGAAACGACTTGTCGTTTTTGGAGTCACCGCCAGAATCTTTGTCCTCTGTAACTTGAAAATATTCGCCTCCAAACCCTGTGAATAACTTCCTTTTCTTAGTAATCCTTGTAGAATCGGAATGAAAGCCAAAAATCAAAGCAGTTGAAAACTACATAAACAAGCATATTAAGAAACTCAGATAACTACCTTCTAGATAGTTTGCTAGCTTGTCAATGTTGGAAGCAATCAAGTTGTGAAGATCTTGACCAGCCCATACTGGACAAACAAATATGGATACGAATATGCAGGTTGCCCCACCAATTAAGATTGTGGATAGTCTTTGATGAGCCATTTCAAGGAGGCTGTCGACTCGATATCCGGAGATGGAAATCATACTGAATGTCAAGATGAATATGATGACTCCATAGTCATATCTTGCCTTGATCTTCGGAAAGAATCTGGTGAATGTAGCTGCTGCAGCTGCAAAACATCAGAACAAGTTTGTGAATATAGGAAAATGTTGATGAGTTTGCGTTTAGATAGTTGGAAATATGGAGGAACAAGTAATAGATTAAGTTTATGCTTCTTTTATCTTTTTTACTCCCATCTTAGGAAGTTCTGATATTCAATAACCCCACATAGAAGTAGTATCATACTATAAGTACCTAGTAGGAAGACAAGGAATCCAAGGACAATGGGCTCTCCTTCCTTTCCAAAAAGACTTGACAAGTGTAGAGATCCAAGACCTAGAGCAGCAGCTGATAATGTTGCACAAGCTCTATTTATACCTTTTCCAAGGGTAGCACCTACATAAGAAAAAAACATGTATATACTCAATACATTATTCTTACACCAGAACCTTCCATGTTAGATACCAGACGATGCTACTCTTAACTTTGTCTCTTACCTACACTGAACTCAAAGACTACCACCACAGTTAGCACAGCCCACATTCCTGACATACCAAAACCATCATAAAGAGGTCTCCAGTAGTAAAATAAGGACACCAACGTGAGAGCCAAGCCCACTTTTAGTGAGTGAATAACTCTTCTTGGGTCATCTTTTCCAAGCTTTTTTATGCTCTTTCCAACATTGACAATCTTGTCCTTGGCCTTCCCTGGCAGGGCCTTAAGCCAAGCAAAAACCCTTGACTTCTCTTGAGCGGCTGACTCAATCTCCATGGCTAGCTAGCTGCAATGACTATTAGGACAATCTTGTAACTAACTAATTTGGGAGACAGACAAAATTGGCTAAAGCTTTCTTGAGATAATTTCCTGTCCTTGGATGTAATTTGGAGAGAAGTGTTGAGAGAAAAATGGTTGAGGAAAAAGGCCCTTAATTTGCTTATTGTCTATCACTGGCTTGATCTATTTATAGAGCTGAGAGGTACACTGAAGAATATTTTATTGGTTGCATGTTTTGGTGTCTCTTGTAGGACGATAGGACAAAGATTTTCCTCTGAAAAGAAAGTGCGTTCAAAAAAATAGCGGATGGCTAGGCCTTTTGCTTGGATCTGAGCTGAGTATTTAATTATTAGGTAAAAGTGAAACCATGGTTCAAAAAAAAAGTATAGTTGAAACCCACTAGTGGAAGTAGAGGAATTTTGAGTATAGTCCAGTACAGTAGTCATACCTTATTAAGGTTTAAGAGCCTATTACTTTTCAGGTAGTAAAGCAGTAGTTTCCATGAAAATTGGTATTGGGATCGCCATTGGCTTTGGTGCCTCTCTTCCTTTTTTTTTTTTTTTTTTTCTCTTTTTTCTGATCTCATAGGAATGCACATAAACACAAAATGAAGCCAAATTCTGCCTTATGATAGTGGTCACTTTAAAGTTTGTGACGCCCTGTATCCCACTTTAAACACCTCTAGATTGTTTGGTTATGCAAAGTCAGCGGGTTACCACACTATTTTAATTTACAGAATATTTGCTTTTCCTAATTGACTTAGTTATTATGTCAGATCAACTTTTTTGTAAAACCATTAAATCAGCTCAACCTTTTTGTTTAACAGAAATTTCATCAGTGTTTTCTTTGTTTAGTTTCAGAAAGTGGAAGAATGATGAAAAAGCTAATGAAGCCTATGGCTTAATTTATACATCTTTCTTCAACAAAGCACAAAAAATTAGAACTCGTAGATGAATGAAAGATTAACACATTTCAAGAAATAAGAGAAAACAATACTTACAAGCAGAAACCATTATTGATTTATAAGTAACCTTTTTGCATGCCTTGACCATACAATTACTTAAGAAAAATACATAAAGCCTACTTTTGTTGAACAGGTATATTGAATTCAACCATTAAATTTCATTGAAACTCTTTTCTAAAGCTAATGATCCAACTTGGGATAATATAAAACATTGTTCATTATACATGTTAGACCAAGTTTAGATCTTGTTAACTCAAGTAGGACAGAGATGACCTGTATGTGAAGTTGGAAGTATATGCTGTCAGCTTATACAAAATGTGTGATAAGACACTAAGTGCTTAGGTATTGCAGGTATTTAAAAAAAGCCTAAAATTCCCAATGTACCAATAAACTCAAGTTAAAAGGAGGGAGGGGGGGGGGGGGGGGAGAACAGAAAAAGAAAATAAATAAAGAAGTGTCATCCAACAAAAGTTAGTGTATACTTTTCTATTTCAGTACAAAAGAGAACAAGGTCACCACTACTGGCTGTTGATATATTGCATCAGATCAGGTCATGGTGACTACTGTATGACAATGGAAAAAGGGATAAAGCAAGAAAGAGAGAGAGAACTAATGACAAAAATTGAGGATAAATATTATGAAAAAATGCTGTTTCTAATTCTCCATATTATCTTTTTCATTTCTAGACATAAAAATGCTTGAGACATTTTTTTATTATTATAATTTTGGTTTTTATATAAAAAATGTCTTACGGTACATATATTATATACTGCACAATGTTCTCTTGATTCATATGCTTGATTATCTGCAGAAGTACTTATCCAACTAACTCATGCCTTGAAATATCTAAGTCAGCATTCACTAGCTGTAGTAAGTAGAATCCGACTCAATCACATCAAATATGTGTATATATTTATCTAAAATAGCCATTAAAAAAACCTTTTCGAAGAGTTTAACATACTGCATGGAAAATAACTGGTACTACTTGTTGGTGTGACTTGAAAAAGAATATATTTGAAGTATATATTGGTTGCTGATTTTAACTTTTACATGGATTGAGAAACATTGGAGCTTCTCTTTTAACTCATACTGAAAATTTTGCCAAAACTATTTGGAGCAACTTGCATAGTCTTGTTTGGATAGGATTGATAATAGTAAGAGGAAAACAACGAAGGAAAGCCAATGCTCGAGTCCTATGTTTAGTTTTGTCTCCTTTACTATCTCACATCCAAATCTTATCCAATAGTTTGTGACTTTTTCAGGTACCATCAACCGTACATTACAGCCATGCAAATTAAAAACCATTTGGCTTGAAAAACACTTTGTAAATATAGTCCGAAACTATTGACCTTTTAGGTTTTCCTCAATTCTAATTGGTTGAGACTGATAAGTACTAGAGAGCTTTCCATACAGCTAGACAGCTAGAATATCTGAAATACTGTTATTAACTTTTACTCATGAATACATATATACCATTTTCACGGTCCTTTTTGAAAAGGGTAAATACTACAATTTGTTTTGGGGCATTAAAAATGTTATAGTATTGATTAATTACGGTAAGACGTCGTAAGATATATAAAATACTACATATAGTTGTGAGCTTCATATTATGACAAGTATGAGCCAAATTATAGATAAATTAGGATATCCCACATAATTTAGGAACTCTGCTTATATTTGATTTCTAAGTCCATGTGTCACTTCTATGAGTTAGCTGGTAAGATACAATTTCTCAAGAATCAATTAAACACGTGCATTAGCCTAAAGCTGTAAATTAATAAGATGCTTCTAAACTCAAATTGGCAAAGTTATAGTGCATAGCCTAGTGGAACTCTACGGTGGTGACAACTGAACGATTAATGATTCGAAACACTTATAATTGAACTATTATCTCCTCTTAACAAACATGTAATTTCACTACTCCTAACCAAGAAAAAAATTTTAGCCTTATAAATGTGGCTAATATAAATATCTTTAGAGTTCTTAAGCTTTATAATTTTTAACAAAAGGAATCACTGTTTAACTTGAACTGAAACTGTTAAATTAAATTGCAGCTAAGTACTAGCTAGCTGGCACGTTTAAAGATAAACATGCTTATTCCCATAACCAATTATTATTTGCTACGTAGATGGATTGATCAAGTACTAACAGTAAAGAGTAGTGCTTCTAAGCATCAAAGATCTATATACTTGAAATGATCTCTTTTTATTGGGCTATGACTAATTTTATTCTACATTTTTCCCGATTGATATATAATTTTCTTTAATTGAACACTTCAATTTTTCAATAATATCTGTATATGTATTTAGTGTGTATATGTATAGAACTTACTAAATCCTGAAAGGATTATATATATATATATATATGGATATTAATTTGGTTAATGAAATTTTTTTTAACATATTTTTTAATATTAAAAAAGAAAGAGAAAGAAATTACATTAATGATAAATATTTTTTAATACATTTTATTATAACCGTTGAATCACCGTTAGATGATGATCCGATAACTAAAAAAAATAATTATACGAAATAAAAGACTACAACTTTTATATATAAATATAAATATATATATATATATATATATATATATATATATATCCCCAACAACAATTGTCTTGACTTTAAATTTCTGTTAGTGGATTATATCTAAAAAGTACCAATATTCCGTACCGAATAGTGAGATTGTGATGTCTTGAAAACAAGGTCCAAAGGAAGCCTCCATAAATATAATTAATACTATACTTTGAGTAGGTAAGGAGCTATAATTTGTTGGCTCTAAACAATCTTAATTTACCAATAATTTGTTGTGCAAGTATTCTTTTATGTTTTTAAATAATCTATTATTTTGCTAAGGATAAACATCAATAAAGCAACCTTTTCCCCACTCTCGCCGATCATACATAAATAGAAGTTTGGTCTTCGTGAAAATTTTACGCATATTTTTTTATTGTAAAAATTAAAAGAGAAAAATATCATTAATAATGTATTATATTTCATTATAACATTGGATTATCATTGATGATCCAAAGGTTAAAAAAATATCTATAAATAATATATATAAAAACATTTAATCTCTTTACATTTTTTTAGGTCTTTTTGGATGAGTCAAGCTTCGGTCGTATGTTTAGGACGACAAATGTTTATACATTGGAGTTTGGAATCAATCGATGTTAAATTGATTAAAGCTAGTGAAAACAACATGCACTGGATTTGGTGGTCAAGCAATATCCATATAGATGGTTTTATACGTTTTGACTATTAATGTTCATGAACAACGTAGACTTCATTCTTTCATAAATTTTAACCGTCTTATTATTATCAAACGCCTGTCCCTGTAAAGTTGTACTATACATCATACAAACAAGCCAGCCTAAAAATATATATAGTTCCTTTATTGACTCTGATCTTTTACAATTAATAGGATTCTTCTTAAAATTATTGCAAATATTGATTGAGTTAGGCAAATTAATTACTCCATTGTAAATTTGTATATGTAACCAGCATCTGTGCTGGTAAAACAGATAAGAACATGTGTTCTTGTTAATTTGCATATGAAGAGACTATTTAATTATCTATATCACATCTAGAACCTGTTGACGTATACAGAACTGTGAAGTAAAATTACGTAATATTATGGGAGTTTGTAATTGACTTAACGAAAGCCACATAAATAACATTAATTATAGGGCTAGTTTGGTAGTAAATAGATCCTTGACTTAATATTCTGTACTACTATTGGCTTGGTTTTACTGCTACCCATGAAATGTTGAAAACTAAGTGGCTCCCTCCTGTTGACTATATATTTGGACACCGGATATGAACATTGACCTATAAATGTTTGACTAATAAATAGCTGAACCACCCAGAAATGTATTGCAAAATCTAAACTTAGAGCAGGAAAAAAGAATGCTGATAGTGAATAATTTTGAACTGTCACGTTATCTTTTGCCAGATTTTGTGAAATACATACCATGGGATGACAAGGAAAAAAAAAAAATCAATAGTGAATGTATTCAATTCCATGAATGTGTTTTTGACATCAAATTTTGTGAAATTCATATACGTTTTTCTATTTTTCTGTTATTATATCATTCAAACATTTAACCATGAATTGTTAATAAGTATTCCATATTTCGGTCCTTAATTTGTTATTTTCTTTCTATAAAGAATGGGGTATTTTATATGAACAGCATTTTTTAAGAAAAGTATTTGTTCCCTCGTTTTTTTTTTAAGTTTCCTGGGAGTTTTTTTGTGAACAAAATCTGCTAAATAAAATTGCTGTAAAAAAAATCTGCTAAATAAAAACACCAACCTATTGATAGGTTCACTCTCAGAAACCTTTGTCCGTGTAAAACCGAGAGAAATTAAGAGTAATATGTTGGATTTTTATTTAATTTTTTATGTGGGCTCACATATGTAATACCATTATATTACGAGGAAACTACACTGAGTGCCTCATTTTAGCAACTGACATCAATAGATGCCCTTTTTTCTTTTGCAAAGTTAATGTTTATGCCCTTGTTTCAAATTGATTTTATTTAATTCCACTTTTGCCCCTATCTCGTCTCCATCAGATGACCTAGTTCGCCCTCAGACAACTCACTAGAGTTTGTGAAGCTAAGTCAAGTTCCTAAGCGTAAATGTTCTGAAGCTCCGTACAGCCTTTGAGCTTTAGCGGTATTGGCCTTTTATTAACATTCCAAGATTCAAGCTGAGAAGAAAGCCAATAACTGAGTCTGGGCAAAGCTCAACCAAACCAAATCAAATCAGAGGACCTATTGATGTTGGGTGCTACACTGAGGAAATGAGGAAACTACACTGGGTAAAATGGGGATAACAAAACTCTGTTGATTAAAAAGGGATATTAATGTAAATAAAATTTAAAAGACGGGATATACGTTGACATATGGACCCAAAAGTAGGGCATTTATGTACAAGGCCCTACAATTATTTTTTATATGGGCTATCTTCGTTGAGTGTGCTGATTAAGAGAAATTTACACCTAATATCCATTTTTATAACTTATTTTCATCAATACTCATTTTAATTTGTTTTTCAAAAATACTCATTTTTATTGTTCACATTTTATGTGCAAAATATTAATGGTATATATTTATAATATAATTTTTTACTCCTATAGTACACATTTCATGTGTAAAGTATGATTGGTATATATTTATAATGTAAATGTTTATTATGGTTTACATTTATCATTATAAATTTGACCTATGTTATATATTTTGAAATATGTACCAATTTTTAGCATAAATTCATAAAATGTATACTATGGTATATACTTGATGCATGAAATATATACCACAATATATATTTCATATATAAAACTCCGGTAGTCTATATTTATAGCAAAACAGATATCAAAATGAGTATTCATGAAATAAAAATAAAATTGGGTATTTATAAAAATATAGTTTTAAAAACCGGTATCGATTAATAATCTAACTAAGTAGGCTCTAGAGACATCTATAATATGTGGGCTTTGTAATATATATAGTTTCAATACTAGTCCAAATTGTAATCGATGGGTCACAATTGGATAACTTATTATATAAAGAAAGTTGTAGAGTTATGGCTCTTAAGTCAAGTCATAATACGTACAACTCTGCTTCTCTATTCCTATCTTTAGATAGAGAAATTATTGAGCGCATCTAAGAAGATTTGACTATAGAAGGCGGTTAATCCTCGTGTTCTTACTTGTACCTTCGTGATCGTGCTCTACCATTCTCGACATGATTATGAGCAAACTTTTATGGTTCACAATTAGCTATAGATTCGGGTATTATTTCCATTCCTCAATAAAATTATCTTGATAATTTAATATGATTGATCATATGAATGTATGATTATGTCTAATACTATACCATTACAAAATAAAAAGTATTAAAAAAATTACGATAATACCATTTTCATACGAAATAAAAACTAAAAAATTAGTGATACATGGTGTCAAAATGAGGTAGCAATGTTTGTAATTTTAGCAAACTTTGTGCAATTAAAGTACAAATCAAGACTTAAATACCTTCAGCAAAGTGGACTTAAGTCTCCCTCATTGATCCTTGGTTGGGTTCGAATCCCACAAGCTCCTTTTTATTTCCCTTTAACTTTACAGTTAACTAGTTGTTGGTTACTAGTTTATAGTTACCAAATTTGATTAGTTAGTGATTACGAGTTAACAATTATAAAAACTAGTAACCATAATGAATATTTTTATTATAAACTATAAATTAGATCTAAAACCAAAAGACCAGGAACTAAGAACCAAAATGAATGTGTTGACGAGAAATTAGGAACCAAAATGGTAACCAAAATCTAATAACTAATAATTAGTAACAAAAATATTTAGAAAAATACTATATTTGATTTTCAAACATACCATTTTGGTGCAAAAATATTTAGAAAAATACTATATTTGATTTTCAAACATACCATTTTGCTGCAGCATTTTTTTTAGTATCATATTTTGATAATTCTTTTTTAATGTTTTTTTTGGTTAGAACTCTTTTTTTTTTGGGTCAATTAAAGCAGGTTATAGGAATAGAGAGTGACGTACTCCTATAACCCCAGTTAAGGCAAAGGCCTTATCTACCTTGTTGTCTCATTAGGTGTCCTGGTAATTCTCTTAGAAACCCTAAAACCAATCCATGTATGGGTTAATCTGCAATGGACTGGAATAATTGCTCAGATTATACCAAGCCTAGCCCATGCTCTACACTAGGCATTGGAAACTGAAGGAAAATTACACAATACCTTTTTTTAAAATATATATATTCACATCGATATATTTCTCTTTTTTGTTTTTCTATAAAATTTTCACCGATTTTAATACTCACTGAGAAATGTATACTATAGATATTTTATACATGGTAGACATTTCATATATATAAAGTATACCTAAAAATGGGTATTAATAATTTATATCATATGATATATTTAATTATTTATATTATAAATATATATATATATATATATATATATATTGGGCACAATCTAGTGGGTATTTTTTTGACCTATCTAGATATTATTTTGCTCAATTAAAGTTAGTCACACAATCTTTTACGATAAAAAAATGAAGAGAGAAAAGTACTAAATAATGAATCTTTGTTTTTTATTTTTTTTCAACTACTCAAATTATGGTAGTTATTAGATCATTTGATCCAACGACTAAGAAAATAAATACCTATTGATAGGTATAAAAAAAAATACCTATTGGATTGAGAACTATATATATATATATTACATATGTGATTCACACAAAATGCACTGCTAAAAACAAATGTGAAAAATTTTAAATGAAATTGAGGATATTGGTAAAATATAAGGCAAAAAAGGCCTAATCCTCACTTAGAACTTCTAGGACGGAATCTAGGCCCATTATTTGATTGATACAAGCAAATTTCATGACAAAAAAACAAAGGGTTTGTTTTTTGGGTTTTATCCCCACAAATTGAAAAAAATTACAAATATACGGTACATGAAAATAGTTTCCATCCGTACTGTACGAAATTGGTATTTTTGAAAGAATGAGAGTGAGAAACACGATAGCAAATGTTGTAAATAAAATCATCTTGTTTTAACACAAATATATAAAGAAAAGCATGCCTGGTGGCGAGTGCCTCTAGATTTTGTGATCAGGTGCATAGTTCGAATGTGGCTTGCCTCATTTTGTTCTCATTTTTTTTTTTTCAGCTTTTAAACTTTTTTACTTTTTTTTAGTTTCTTTCTTTCATTTCCCCTTTTAAAAAAATGAGATTTAAATTCTTTTTCCCTTTTTTCCTTCTATTTTTTTTCTTCATTTTCACCTATTTTTTCAAAAATTAATGTCAGATTAATTAATACTTATTACTTTCCAATCTTGTTATTGATTGGTCCTAGTTTGGTTATTCGTTATTTTGGTTATCAGTTATTAAAAATTAATTTAATTACTAATTATTAATTTAGTTGTTGGTTACTAGAGTTATAACAAAATTAGTAACCAAACTCGTTATATATTGATTCCTAATTTCTAATTACCATTACTAATTTAATTGCAAGTTTCCAATTACCACTATCAATTTGGTTATAAGTTTCTGGATATCACTAATAATTTGATTATTAGTTATTACTATCGATTGCTAGTCACTTGTTACCTATATCATTAGTGTTACTAGTAACTAAGTAGTCAATCTAGTTATTGTTTATCTATTTAGTTACTAGTTTATAGATATTTTGGTTATTATTACTCATTATCAGTTATTAGTTATTAGTTATTAGTTACTTTTTATTTTAATTTTTGCTTTTATTCCTCTTGGGATTAATGAGCTACTCTTTTTAAATTAAAAAAAAAAGATTACTTTAGTTACTAGTAATTAGTCACAATTTTGGTTCCTATCAATATGTTTATCAGTTGTATTTTTTTTTTTTCTTAATCATGTTTGCTTTTCAACTTCCAATTTTTCTTTTTCTTGCCTTTCCCCCTCTTAAGAATAATGAACTACTTTTCAAATTAAAAAAAAATAATTACTTTGGTTACTAATAAACATACAAATTTGGAAATCAATATGGTTACTAATTACTCTTTTTTTTCCTTATATTTTTAATCATTTTTTTCTTTTAATTTGGTTACATTGGTTACTAGTAATCTCTTACGAACCAATATGGTTACCGATTATTATATTGGTTGCTAGTTTCTAGTTATTACTACCAATATGATTGTTGGTTATTGATTACTAGTTACCTCTACTAATTTCTCGTTACTTATTACCACTTTTGTTGTTGAGTTACTAGTAATCAATTAGGTAAACAATAACTAATTTGGTTACTAATTACCTATTTAGTTACTGATTTCTAGATAATCTAGTTATTGTTACTAGTTTCTTTTTTACTTTCTTTCTTGCTTCCTCTCCCCCTCCTCCCTCCTCCCCCCCCCCTCCCCCTTAGGTTAATGAGTTATTTTTTTAAAATAAAAAAATGGTTACTTTGGTTATTAGTAATCAGTTATAATTTTGGTTTCTAGTAATATGGTCACTAATTAATATTTTTTATTATTCTTTTTCCTCTTTTTGAATCATTTTTCCCTTTCAACTTCTTTTTTTCTTTCTTTCTTTTCTCCAGAATTATGAGCTATTTTTTTCCACTTAAAAAAAATAGTTACTTTGGTAATAATCAGTTACAAATTTGGAAACCAATATGATTACCTATTACTCTTTTTTTTTCTTATTTTTTAATCATTTTTCTTTTTCAACACTTTTCTTTTTTAAAATGAAGCTTTAAACTTTTTTTCTTCTTAAGAATAATAAACTATTCTTTATTTTTAAATAGTTAATTTGGTTTATAATAACTAATAACTAATCTGGTTACAATTTAAAAATAACTATGAATTAAAAGTCTCTTAAAAACACCGTGCTCAAATTCATTAGTTACTTATTTATTACCGGTAATAAAGAGCTAAAATATATACCTCCACTAATTAGCACCACAAAGTTAATATGGTTAAAGAACACAGAAAGTCTTAAAACTTGTATTAGAGGCAAAACAGGACAGAAATTATCATGACATTGTTATACACAAATTATAATGTTGGATAGAGTATTCTGCACTGGCTTTCCTGACGCAGTGGGTCGCTAGATTTTGCTCTAACTTGCGTTCTTACAATGAGAAAAGAAATAAGCAAAATTCTCAAAGAGAATTTAGAAGAGAAAATAAGATTTGATTGAAGATTGGATGATTACAACTCTTGCTAATGAAGACAATTTATACAAGTTTAGGATTAATCTAAACCATCCAATAAAATAATTCTAAAAAACTTACAACCATACACTTAGCACCTACCAACCAAACATACTTAAATTGTTCACCTAACATACTTCAAATAAACAAATTGTTCACTTAACACACTTCAAATAAACAAGCTAAATAATCTAACACATTTCAAATAATTAGTCTATAATTCCTAACACACAAAAGCATTCTACCAACTGATGGAATGTTCATTAGATTGAGTTTTGGAATTTTGGGCCTTAGCTTTGGGTCATGGATGTGGGCTGATATTTGGTTGTGGGCTGCTACATTAGTTCTCCCCTTATGGAAAAAAACTTGTCCTCGAGTTACTCAAGATATGACTTTCGATCCATAGTGCTCGTACAGGTCTTGAACATTGAAGGTCTTAGAAATTATGTAGCTATCTAGTAGATCAATGACATATGCATTATTATTAATCTTTTGAATAATACGAAAGGGGCTAATTTTCTTCTGCTTAAGTTTATTGTATTCTCCTATTAGAAGTCTTTCTTTACGTAAATGAACCATTACAAAATTGTCCTCTTTGAAAGTCTTGAATCTTCTGTGCTTGTGAGCATTAGCCTTGTATTTTGCAGTAGACTCTTCTAACTTTCTTTTCACTTCTTCATGGATATTAATCGCCTTATTAATCAAATGATCGGCAATAATGCTCATCCTTGGAAGTTTTGGTAAAGGTACCAAGTCGAGATTATGCAACAGAGGACGAATATAAACAATTTCAAATAGAGATTTACTGCTGGAATCATTTGGCATATTATTGTAAGCAAATTCAGCTTGCGGTAGAACATTCTCCCATTATCTTATGTTTTCTTTAATCAAGCACTGTAAAATGTTGCCTAGTGTGCGATCAGTGACTTCAATTTCCCATCTGTTTGGAGATGACAAGTGCTACTAAATTGCAAGGTGGTATCTAGTCTCTTCCACAAAGTGCGCCAAAAATGACTAATGAATTTACTATCGCGATCAGAGACTATTGTCCTTGGTAACCCATGCAGACGAACAATCTCTCCAAAGAAAAATTGAGCAATATAGGTAGCATCTGAAGTTTTCTTGCAGAGAATAAAATGAGTTATTTTTGAAAAATGATCTACCACAACAAAGATAGAATCCGAACCTTTTTGTGTTCACGGTAGTCCTAAGATGAAATCCGTGGACAAATCTTCTCAAGGCGCATCAAGAATAGGAAGTTGTATATACAACCCAGTGTTTTGAGCTTGTCCCTTTGCAGTCTGGCATATATAACAACACTTGACAAATTTCTCGATATCACGCTTAAGATGTGGCCAAAAGTATCGAGCTTCCACTAATAAAACAGTTTTGTTTCGTCCCATATGTCTTCCTAACCCTCCTGCGTGTAGTTCCTAAATGATGTGTTCTCTGAGAAATCCTCGTGGAATACATAAATGATTTTCAAAGAATAGAAAACTATCATGTATTTGATGTTTATTTGCAACTCCATTAATGCATTTCTCTCATTCTTCCTTGATATCCATCGAGTATGCATTCAATTTGGTTTGGAAGATTTGTTGAGGTACTTAAGAGCTTGATGATCCATATTAAGGATGAATTCCTTCTGCACTAGATACGGCTCCCATTATTGTAATGTATGAATAATCGCGTATAATTCTCGTTCGTATGTTGACCACTTCTTTCTGACTTTGCTGAGCTTTTTACTAAGGAAAGCTATTAGCTTCATATCTTGGGATAGAACAGCTCTAACTCCTACGCCAGAAGTGTCACAGTCGACTTCGAAAATTTTGTTAAAGTCGAGAAGTGCAAGGACGGATGCATTTGTGAGTTTTTCCTTCAAGACAACAAAAATCTGTTCCGCTTCTTCTGTCCAAAGGAATTGCTTTTGCTTCAAACAATCGGTGAGCGGTGCGGCTATAGTGCTGAAGTTTCTCACAAAGTTTCAGTATTGGCCATTCTCGGATAGCCTTTACTTTATCTTGATCGACTTTGATTCTGTCAAAACTTACAACAAAGCCCAAGAAGACTAAGCTATCATTCATGAAGCTACATTTCTTCAGGTTGACATATAACTGATTCTTACGAAGTGTATTAAAAACTTTGGTCAAGTGTTGTAGATATTCTTTCTCATTCTGACTATAGACTAATATATCATCAAAATAAACTACGACAAATCTTCCAATAAAGGATTGGAATACCTGATTCATTAACCTCATGAAAGTACTCGGGGCATTGGATAGACCGAATGGCATAACTAATCACTCGTATAGTCCTTCATATGTTTTGAATGCAGTCTTCCATTCATCTCTAGGATAAATACGAATTTGATGGTATCCACTCTGTAAATTAATCTTGGAAAAGAGCTTTGATCCTCCCAATCTATCAAGCATGTCATCCAATCGTGGGATAGGAAATCGATATTGTATCGTAATCTTGTTGATGGCTCGACTATCAATATACATTCTCTAGCTTCCATCTTTCTTCGGAGTTAGGAGTGCAGGTATAGCCACAGGGCTCATACTTTCTCTAATCATCCCTTTCTTGAGGAGATTTTAGACTTGTATTTGTAGGATCTCATACTCCTTAGGACTCATGCGGTAGTGCGGTAGACTCGGTAGACTTGCTCCAGGAATAAGATCAATCTGGAGTTGAATATTTCTTAGGGGTGGTAAGCCAGCGAGTAACTCCTTAGAAACGATGTCTTCAAATTCAGACAATAATGTTTGGACTTGTACAGGAATATTGGTAGGAGTATATATCTCTTTAAGTACAAAAAGAAGGTTGGTCCTGGTAAGGGCTGTTTGGTTATTTTGTAGCTTCAGAGGAGCCAGAGTAATCTTCATATCATCCATGTGGAAGCTATATGTGTTAGCTTTGCCATTATGCATAGTGTTTAAATCGAATTGCCATGGTCGACCAAGCAACATATGACAAGCATCCATATCAATAACATCACATAATACCTTATCTTTGTATTTACCGATGGAGAAAGGAACTCGATATTGTTGTGTCACCTTTGTTTCACTGACATCCTTGATTCAGCCAATACAATACGGCGCGGTATGTGGTTGGGTTGGCAGTTGTAACTTGTCCACCATAGTCTTTGATACTATATTCTCACTACTCCCACTATTAATGATAAGATCACACACTCGTTGTTCAACCGTACAGCGAGTCTTGAAGATGTTATGTCATTGTATATCCTCTTCTTTCTTTGGTGTATACATTAATCGTCTTATCACCAAGGAAATAGCTTCATCTCCGTAAATGACTTCCTCAGGTTCAACTTCATCTATATACTCCTCGTTTCTTTTGATGTCGTCATCATATGTGGTTAGATTGACGGGTCTGTTCTGACGACATTGATTTGAATAATGGTCTGTTTGTCAACGATAACATTTATTACCTCTCGGGACTGTATAAGGGTTGTTAGTATTGTTTTTGGCTACTTCTCTTTGCGATCGAGCGGTTAGTTGGTTGTGAGAAGGAGTTGGTCTTACTGCTTCATCATGTGGTCTTGCCATGGCCTTCACTTTGCTCAAATCAGATCTTTGTGGTGGTGAAGAGGATTGTGCAGTTGTTGGATTGCGATTTGTCCTTTTGTTGAGTTGAGTTTCAATTTTCAAAACGAGTTGAATTACGCTAGACAAAGTATTATGAGATTTTTTGAATACACTGAGAAGGAGTTAGTCTTACTGCTTCATCATGTGGTCTTGCCATGGCCTTCACTTTGCTCAAATCAGATCTTTGTGGTGGTGAAGAGGATTGTGCAATTGTTGGATTGCGATTTGTCCTTTTGTTAAGTTTAGTTTCAATTTTCAAAGCGAGTTGAATTGCGCTAGACAAAGTATTATGAGATTATTTGAATACCTCGTCTTGTATGTTTGTACGAAGTCCATCAATGAATCTTGAAATCTTTTGACTTTCAGATTTATGAATGTCGACTCGGGTAGCCAGTATGTGAAACTCAGTTACATATTCTTGTACTATCCGGTATGCTTGTCAGTAATATTGATACCGATTGAAAAGTGCTTGTTCGTAATCTGGAGGTAGGAAGTGCTCGATCATCAATTATTTCATTCGCCGCCAAGTGTGAAATTTGTTTCTCCTTTGCCGAATACGTGTCATTTGTAATTGATTCCACCAAGCTAACGCGCCTCCTTTGAGTCGATAAGCCACCAATTTGACCTTCATGTGTTCTTGCATACCCTAATATTCAAAGAACTTCTCTACTTCAGCTAGCCAATCAAAGAATTCTCCAATCACGAATAGACCATTAAATTGCGGAATCTCGATCTTTATGCGGTAGTCATTTTGCCGAGGTCCTTGGTTATTTTTGGGCATAGCTGATCCTTCATTATCTTCACTAGAATCTTTATATTAGAAAAGTTGATTTCAATGTCACCTAAAATTTCTAAAAGGATCAACTTCGACACCTCTTCATTGCTCATAATTGTTGTTTTGTTCCCCAAGAAAGTGTTGAGTTAAATTCGTAAGCATTGTCTCTAGATTCTGTAATCTTCTATCAAGTGTACCCACAGACTCCTTTGTTGCGAATTCTTCTATTGCGGGACTTCATTGGCTAGACTCTCCGTCCGACATCCTTTTTTTTTTTTTTTTTTACTTTTTACTTTTTTTTTGCTTTTATAAGAAAGAAAATAATACAAACTTTTAAAAGTTAAGAAAAATAGAATTACTCTTTTTTTTTTTTTACTTTTTTTACCTTTTTTTTGTTTTTATAGGAAAGAAAATAGTACAAACTATTAAAAGTAAAGAAAAATAGAACTATCAAAAATCTAAACAATAAATAAAAAAAAATAAAGCTTACAAAAACTTATATATTACCTTAAAGGAATGAAGCAAGTTCTCCAAGGAGGAAACCTAAATATACGCCCTTTTTTTTTTTGGAAACAAAGATAGTGTATAGAAGGATTATATGTGTACGTATGGTAAATAATTGTTGTAGGAAGATGATGGTAAGGATTAGATAACGAAGGTGATGATCAAATAAGGAGACTTTTTTATTTTTGATGGAAATAGTATAGGGTGACGGTAACAGGAAAGCTCTGTCTGATATAGAGGTAGGCTCTGGTACCAATTGACGCAGCAGGTCGTTAGATTTCGCTCTAACTTGTGTTCTCATAATGAGAAAAGAAATAAGAAAAATTCTCAAAGAGAATTTAGAAGAGAAAATTAAGATTTGATTGAAGATTGGATGATTACAACTCTTGCTAGTAAAGGCAATTTATATAAGTTTATGATTAATCTAAGCCATCCAATAAAATAATTCTAAGAAACTTACAATCATATACTTAGCACCTACCAATCAAACATACTTAAATTGTTCACCTAACATACTTCAAATAAATAAATTGTTCACCTAACACACTTCAAATAAACAAGCTAAATAATCTAACACATTTCAAATAAATAAGTCTACAATACCTAACACACAAAAGTTCTACCAAGCAATGGAATGTTCATTAGATTGGGTTTTGAAATTTTTTACCTTAGCTTTGGATCATGGATGTGTGGTGATATTTGGTTGTGGGCTGCTACATCATTTCCTCTCATTAACAAATATAAAAAATCCAAAATATGAAAACTAATCTAATTAATCTCACATGTAGTATTTCCCTAAAATACCGTAAACCCACTTAAAAACACAACCTAATTACACAAGATAACTCTTGTGACAGCAAAAAAAACACTAAAGAAAAACAGGGTTGCAGACCATTTCCATATAACTTCCACTTCGACTTGAAGAATCTTTGCCCTTATGAGTGCATCGACCTCTTTCAACACATCAAACTTAATACCCTACTTGTTCAATTCCTCGACACACTTGACCAAAAGCTTCTCCGAGTGGCTGTCGTTATCGATCTTGTACCGAACAGCCCAAATTAGTCCCAAAGAGAATAAGAGATAGCAGAGCAATGAGATCCACGGTTTTCAACACGCTTCGGCACTTGTGTCCCTTGAAGAGTCATCACAGAGGAGAATGAGAGAGATTGGGTGGAAGAGGAAGAAGAAGACATAGAGTATTATAATCTCTCTCCGGATCGAACCGATTTGGATCTCTTTGAGAGCGATATGGCCGATAATGATCGGCATCAAGACGAAGAAGGTGAGGCCGTTGAAAATTCGGATCAAGTTGTTGCTGCTCCAAACCAAAACACGACTTTATAATAATAATAAAAAAAACCACGCATCTTCTTTTAGGATATTGTTGTGCGGTCTAAAATCTTAAGGTCGCATAAGGGTTATATGCGACCTCCTCCGTGGGGGTTATATGCGACCTCCTCCGTGATGGTTATATGCAACCTCTTCCTCAGGTTTTGTGTGACCTTCTCCGTGCAGTTTGCCTTGTCAAACAGGAAACCTACAAGAAGAGGGAAATAAGTAAATGCTATGAAGGAAACCTACAAGAAGAGGGAAACAAGTAAATGCTATGAAAGAAACCTACAAGGAAAGGGAAAC
>JXTB01000107.1:896571-929109 GCA_002914805.1 Parasponia andersonii | reverse complement strand
ATGGTTATATGCGACCTCTTCCACAGGTTTTGTGCGACCTTCTCCGTGCAGTTTGCCTTGTCAAACAGGAAACCTATAAGAAGAGGGAAACAAGTAAATGCTATGAAGGAAACCTACAAGAAGAGGGAAACAAGTAAATGCTATGAAAGAAACCTTCAAGGAAAGGGAAACTGAAGTCTCCTATTTGTGATCAACTAGTTATCCGTTTTGAATGGTTATCCAATTACGTTATCCAATTGTATAGTTACCCGTTTATACAATTAGGATCCTAGGGACATAAGGTTACCTTTACCTATATAAAGGGGACTCAATGTTCCGAAGAGTATTCCAAGTTTTGGGTATTCCAAGTCTTAAGTATTTCAATTACTCCAGTTTTTTCCAATCTCCAGAGGAGACGTTGAAACCTTGAGTGTTCATAAAATAGTAGAAAAACAGTGAACGTAGACTCATCTTTTTCGGGGCTGAACCACTATAAAATCCTCTCTCCTTATTTGCTTTGATTATTGATTCAATTCACACAAGCTACATCTCTTGATTTTTTCTAAAATTATTGTTGATAAAACCTCCATCAACAGATATTATCACTTTTTATACCATGTATTCTGATATTTTGTTTAAATTATATTTTATGCAATATTGACCTTCTAGGTTTGAAATCTGTTATAAATTTATATCCTGACATCAATTTAGAGCAGTTAATTTACCAAATTGTCATTTAAAAAATTAAAAATAAACCATATAAAAACTTATCCGAGAATAAGTTTATCAAATCATCTTGGTAAATTAACTGCTCTAAATTAGTGTATAAATTTTTAACAAATATTAAATCTAAAGGTCAATATTGATAATAATCAAAACAGAAGGTATAAACTGAACAAAGTGTCAAAACACAAGATATAAAAATGACAATATCCCCATTTTTTTATAAAATGCGGTACGGGAAATAATTGAAAGCTCACCATCGTATATTTCTAATAACTTTTAAAAATACTGTCTATTACCTACTTTCTCCAAAAATAAATTAAGAGACTTTAATTTGTTCCAAGAAGATGGAAGAATTTAAAAAAAATAAAAAGGTATACCCGAGTCATCTGAATAACTATTCTTTAAATTTAGAACTAGTTTTCATATAGAAAAGTTAGAAAGATTATCCTTCTAATTTTCTATATAAATGCTGTTTGAGAATTTAAAAAATAAGATTCGAATCTTATATCAAACGGCCTCCTATGAAAACCACAAAATAGTCTCTACTTCTTTAAATAAAATCTTTTCATTTTTACTTTGCAAGTTTTCATATCGTTTGTCTCGATTATTGTTTGTTGTTTCATGTTTAGTTTTATTTTTTAATTTTAATGTCGCTTCTAAAGTGTTGTTGACGTTTTCAATTATGTTGTTATTTTCCTTTTCCGTTGTTTGGCGTTTTCCAGTATCATTGTCTCTTACTCTCTTACCAATTTCGTTGTCGTTTGTTATAATTCATGTCGTCGATATCTCTTTTTGTCGTTTTTTGGTTTTGTTGTTGTCTTTTGCCCTTTTTATGTTTGTATTTTTTGTTCTCTCTAGTTCTATTGTCTTTCTCATTTTTCAGTCGTTATTAATTTTTTTTGATTACTTGTTCTCTCTAGTTCTATTGTCTTTCTCTTTTTTCAGTCGTTATTAATTTCTTTTTGATTACTACTATCGTTCTTACGTTTCCGGCGTAATGAAAAGAAATTTTATTCAATACTAATTATTCATTTAAGTAATAAAAAATTTTAATTTTAAAACATTATTTGAACACTTGTACTAGGAAATATTTTGTTATTCCAGCAGAACGCGC
Organism: Parasponia andersonii; assembly: GCA_002914805.1. Classification (NCBI taxonomy): domain Eukaryota; kingdom Viridiplantae; phylum Streptophyta; class Magnoliopsida; order Rosales; family Cannabaceae; genus Trema; species Trema andersonii. Next base: position 927,290 of record JXTB01000107.1, on the reverse strand, counting down.
GGTTTCCCCAATAATTTTCCTAGTTTTAATTATATCGAATGCAAGATTAATTTTAATTATAAAATCTAGCGCACCCTTTATAATACATCTAAATTTATCAGCCTTTATGCTCTCAAAAATAAATAAATAAATTTAGAAGACTTTATTTTACGTTGAAGTTTCAACAATTAGTAATAAGTCCACGATATAAATTTTGTGAAAATTTTCTTAAGAGAAAAAGGCTCTTAAATATTCTTAAAATGGAAACCTAATGATACATGCGAATCAAGATTCCTGGAACTTCTTCCTTTCATTCCTTATTTATTTATTTATTTATTAATTTATTTTATTTGTGAATGTGAGAAAATATAACAAAATTCTCTGAACCCAAAAAAAAAAAAAAAAAAAAGGAAGAGAAATGAAAACAAAATTCTTCCTTTCTTTCCTTATTTATTTTATTTTGTTTTATTCTTCTTTTTGGTGTTGAAATTTTCCTTTGGGCCTATAGAATGTGTGGCTCAGTAACAGTGGGTGCAAATTATTGGGTTTCATAGTAATGCCCATCCAAGTTCTGCTGGTCATTTCTTTCTTCTCAACTGTCGTTGTGTGGTGGTCTTTCGTCTCATCTCTTAAATTTTATTTTGGGATTTTGAATCACTACAAGCAATCATTTATCTTATAAACTCTTCCCCACAGTCAAACAAATGAAACTTAAATCTTTTTCCTTTTCCCAAAGAAATAAATTAATAAAAAAAAAAATCTAGATAACCCTTCCTCCATTATCATACTCTATAGCTTTGTGAAAATGAAAATAAATATGGACAAAAGTGGATAACATAGAGCCCCACTAGTCCCTCCCCCGCATTCTTACCCCTATTTTTAGAGAGAGAGAGAGAGAGAGAGAGATTTTGAAATTATGTAAACAACAGGCCATGGCAACAGGAAAACAATACTTTTTTAACCCCCGAAAAAAAGAGAGGAAAAAAAAAAAAAGAAAGAAAGAAAGAAGAAAACATTAGTCCTTCAAAACATGTAGGATACCGCTGCCCCTCTTAACTCATAAAAAAGGAATCTCATGATTGAACAATACACAAATACAATCTTATAAACATCACAGCCCCTCTCTCTCTCTCTCTCTCTCTCTCTCTCTCTCTCTCTCTCTCTATTCCTCTATCATTGCAGCAAAAACTTAGCTAGCTAACCCAATAGACCAACCACATTTACTTACATTTTCAATTCAATAAACCACTAGCCGTGTTAATAATCCCGCATGCATTAATTGGTTTACTCTTTTATGGTAAGTTTTTTTTTTTAATGTCATGTAAAATTGTAATTGAAAGCCAAAAAGTTCGGACACAATAGCCTTTAGTATCAAAACTTATTACCATATGAATCAAAATCCTCCAATTCATATCCAACTAATAAATTTTTGTCACTTTTAATTCAAAATATGAACAAAAAATATTTTTTGAAAAAAAAAATTGATTGAATAGTTCTGATTTTAGATAATATGACAATTATTTTGGTTAGAGATAAATTCAGACCTTAATGCTAGATTGACTGATTCCATCAGATTTCATAAATGGAAGAAATGACCTATTTATGACCGAATGTTATAACAGTATGTTTGCCGAAATTTACCATTTGTTATGGATATTCAATTCACCTTTTCTTTTTCCCCCTTTTTCCTCTTTTTTTTTTTTTTTTTTTGAAAATACCCTTTTTCCTCTTTTGAGTGCCAATAAGCAAATTCAACCTATTCAAGTACCCCCTCTAGCTAGCTTTCACTAGCCTTTCCAAAAGGTTTGTTCTCTCTCATAAATTGTACCTTTATTCAATTACTTTCTTCAAATGTGAAAGCGATCTTGTCCAATTAATAAAAATGGCAAGCATGCCCAAGAAATAGTAGTATAACTATATACATATATTACATATGCACACAATGTTCTCTCTTTTGCCCCAAGAGTAGTACTCTTGAAGATATATAAATTGTTCCTCTCTCAAGTAATAAAATCTGACAAATAATCATGCAAAGCTGCTGATTTTAATATTTGATAACTTGAATGTGCCTTGTAGAGACACAACAGAAAACACTGACTGAAAGATACATTACCATGATCAAATCAGTGGAGTGTCTATGTTTGTGTGTATCTATATATAAAAATATATTTATTATGCATATGTTTATTTATTTATATTATATACTACATAGGACCGGTAGTGTCTATACTTTCTGGAGCACTACTAATACTCCAAAACCTAAGCATCAAATTCCACATAGAGAATACACATGAATCAGTATCGATCATCATTGTCGTGGAATAACAAAATTAGTAGCCAAAAGCAGAAAAGAACCTCAAGATCTTCATTAGTTTATTTTTAAATGAAAGTTGCATGGATTATTTTCTATAATATATAACTCACTCACCAAGATTTTGGAGAGTGTAACAATCATTTTCAGCCGTCCGATAACGATTGATTTTGATCTAACGGACACTATCAAGCTCTCTAGAGACATTATTTATGGGATTATATGATATAACATTAGAATCACTATCTCATGAAAAAAAAAAAAAAAGAAGAGCTAGTGCCCCTTTTTCTTTATACTATAATAACAATTCTTTATCTTTCCTAAGTTTATCTTTGGATATATATACAATCTTCCAAGTCATAATCCTATTCCTTTACAAATGTTACAATCTTTGAAACTCATAAATACTTATCTCCCCACTAACACTATTTATATATATATATGATTTACTCTTTTTAATGATTATATAATTATTCAATAGTAATCAAATAGCTATAATAATATGCATATTTATTAATATTATTTTTAATATAAAAATATGTATAATAAATTTTAATTAACAAAAATGATATTTTNAGAGCAAAGATTTTCGTCAATTGGCAAAAATGCAGAGCTCCCATGGACCCATGATGATGATGCGTCACCACTTACGATAAGTGAAAAGCTTTTATTTATTATATATGCGGATGGACTATGGTCCATTGATATGGAAGATCTCTCTTTTTTTTTTTTTTTATCTATGCATAAGTATCAATTTGATTAATGAAAATTTAGTATGTACATTTTTTTATTATAAAAAGTAAGAAAGAGAAAGAGCATTAATGATGCACGTTTTTTCACGTACTTCATTATAGTCATTGGATCACCATTAGATGATAATCCAATGGCTAAAAAAAAAATTCCTACCCATAAGTAAAAAAAATACCTATTAAATCGTCAACCATATATATATATAGGTTGCCAATCCAATAGGTATTTTTTTTCTTTACCTATGGGTAGGTATTTTTTTTTAGCCGTTAGATCACAATCTAATGATGATCTAATGGCTATAATGAAGTGCATGAAAAGACGTGCATCATTAATGCTCTTTCTCTCTCTTATTTTTTACAATAAAAAATGTGCATGCTAAATTTTGATTGGTCAAATTAATATCTATGTATAGGTAAAAAAAAAAAAATACTAGATTGGTGCCCACATATATATATATATATATATATATATATATATATGGTTTATATGGCTTCCTTTATTTGATTGGCTTTTTGTGGGTTTTCTTGAACACTTGTTTGTTTGTCTTGAAAAAGATGTCAATATCTTTCCCTGATGATAGAAAGGAAGAGTCAAAGAGAGAGATGATTGTGGGTGACGCTTAACTTGCTAGCTAGCTATATAATCAACAATATTGCCTAACAAATTTAGTTGTTGGCAGCCTATGGACAAAGGAAGGACACGTTTACCTTATATAGTGATTAAAGTTTCATATAATTTATTTAATTAGTTAAGCGCAGGAGTAAATAATATTATTATATATGCTGTTACAGTTGGAAGAGGAATTTTCTCAACACATGCATGCCTTTGTTGGTAGCAAAGAGAAGAAGACCAAGAAAAAAAAATAGGCAAAAAATTAAAGCAGCTTTCAACCGCTATTTTCTGGTACACTAGTATAATTATTTATGGTCAATCAATAATCAGCAACAATATTAGTTGGTAGGATTAGATATATAAATAGGAACCTGCATATCTCATTAGTTAGGGTTTATATAGCACAACATATATATAATTGGGCCCCGTATACCTTAGGAGGATCATAAGCTTGTATTAGCATTATGGATGATATTTAGTACTGATCACTAAAAATGTCGGCAGTTTGAAATAGAAAAATTCACTAAACCTTCCGCTTAAAATTTATAATTTTATTTTAATTTCCAAGTTGATCAAATTATAGAATGACTTGGGTAGAAACACATCTGAAGAATTCAAGTCAAATTCACACTTAAATAAATTAGCGTTCAAACATATTGAACCCTTGTCGATATTTACCAAGTGGGTATTGATGATCACAAACCAGTACATGACATAATAAATTTAATCATTGTAATAGTAAACTAATAAAGAGATTACAATTATCGTGTAGAAATTAAGGAAAAAATTTTAAATGTGTATAGAAATTAGAGGTGGGGGACTAACTAGTAACTACCACCATATAATTAAAATGTCAGAAGATTTTCTCTAATTTGCGAAAAAAATTTAAGATATGATTATGATATGATATAAAAAGAAGGAAAGAGTCTCCAAGTCTCTCCAACGACTTTTGTTGGGTTCTATTAATTGGAGAGCGGGCAGACGGACCTAACTGTTATCCATTACTTCAATTGCTCCAAATTAGAGTAGTAGAACTAGAAGAGGCTACAGCAAACGCCATTGGTGGTCCACTCCCACGCTTTGTTAGGTTATAGGGCCAAAAGTGTTAATCACGTGGCTTTGTTGTGCCACTACCACTTCAATGGGCTCTACCCGGGACACAATAATATATACGGAGAGAATGGTCTTCTACAAATCTTAATTAATTGGGTTCAATAACTTGACCTTAGGGTTTTTTTTTTTCTTTTAAAAAAAAAAAAATAGATGGAGAGGAGAATATGGTTCCCCATTGGATTATTGGGTACGTAGTTAGGGATTTTTTTTGCTTTTTAAAAAAATAGATGGAGAGGAGAGTATTGTTCTCCATTGGATTATTGGGTACATACTTGTATTATGTATAATTATGTGTTTATTTTTAATGATGATTAACTATAATTTTACATACATATTAGGGTACTTATAGTGGGATAACATCGTTATAGACGTACAACAAAATGATATGCCTAATAAGAGCCATATAGTTATGCATTCATCTTACAAAAATAAGACGCTCAAATTCATTGCAATAATATTTCAAGTTATCATATTGCACTTATGTTTAAGTTTTATTCTTCTAAGAACTTTTTATTGCTCAACTCACATAAAGAGAGCCCTAAAAAACACACACACACACAAAATGAAAAAAAAAAAATTGAAATTCAACACAAGTGATGGTGGTTTTCAGTTAGTTTTATCTCAAGGTCCCGGATATAGACTACCTCAATGTAGCTTCCTAAGGTCGTACTGCTTGCATGAAATATTGTGAGTGCTTAGATTTTTTTTTTTTTATTTAAATTTTTTTATAAATACGATGGAGTGAGTGCTTTGAAAAATAAGATCTGGGACTTTACACTAATATCATTACCTTAATACAAGTTGTACCGTATAAGAGTCATGAGGCATAACCAAACCCAAAATGGCAAAGTGTCCGGAAATGTCTTTTTCTTTTCTTAAAATAAGAAAGGAATATATACATATATATATATATATATAGGGCACCAATCCAGTAGGTATTTTTTTTTTTTACCTATGCATAGGTATTAATTTGGCCAATAAAAATTTAGCATGTATATTTTTTTATTGTAAAAAATAAAAAAGAGAAAGAGCATTAATGATGTACATCTTTTCATGCATTTCATTTCATTGTAGCCATCTAATGGTGATCCAACGGCTAAAAAAAAAATACGTAAAGAAAAAAAATACCTATTGGATTGGCAACCATATATATATATATATATATATATATATCTTTTTGGGCAGGACACTAATATTGTAATTAATTATTAATTATTGATTGTGTCCAATTATATTCATCGAAAGAAGAACTAGATCTAGATTTTATTTCTCTCTAGATATTCTAGTTTTTTTTTTCTTTTTGGGATCATTTCTTTAGTAAATTAATCAAGATGATGGAACGTAGCTCCCGAGAGATGATGGCTTGAAAAAAATACATTTAGCTATTTTGAGCTCCTACCCGACCATATCAAACTCAGATTTGAATGGAAAATTTCGCCGAAGAATGAGCTTTCCTCATTTCACAATATTGGAATAAGAAATTATTGAGTTCTCATCATGCATACCGTTTATCTCACCTGAAATTCCTTAAGTAATTTCCACTATGATAGGTCCATAACTATACATTCCCTTAAAAATGAACGTAAATAACAAACATTTGAAAAAAAATAGAAAGAAAAGAAAAAAAGAAAGGAGGAGGAGTACTAACTCCAAGGTTTTGAATTTCACTTATAATTAAATGTTTCAAAAATATCATTTTTTTTCACAGACGCTCAAATGGCCATTGGGGATAATCACTTTGCGAATTACAAATACTTCCTTTTATTTAAAAAAAAATCTTATAAACATCATGCTAAAAAATTCGAATTATGTGATTCAAGGATATAATATTCCATAAACCTAGTTTTGTACAATCCCTATAAACTAATTAATTTGACAATATGTGAGAGAGTCGCACACATAATTGAAGGTAGAGAGACCACCACTATTGTTTTAAATGAGATATACTCGTCCAATAAAAACTTCCATAAAAAATTGCCACAATGCCCATTTTGTATTGCTATTTACTAACATTATGTACGTACAAATATTAAAGTAATTACAACAAACGAAATCGTATAAAAGAGTCACAAGTAACAAGTTCCTATTGGCGCATTAAATGTCTTCCATGCACATAAAAAAGTTTTTCACACGCACAAAAAATCCCCCCTCCTGTCAGCAAAACTCCCACACACTACGGCACCTCGGAGCGGTGTCCGACACGCGCCACTCCTGCGATTGGCCTTCTCCTCACCTCGCCTCCCGACTTTTATGTCATCATTGTCCAAAATTTCTTATGATATCACTGTGGATTTTTGTCGTTCTAAAAGATGCGGACACTGCGTACGCCTTACGTCATCTTCCTCGTCTCTCTCCTCCACACGCAATCCTCCCAAGCCCAGAAAATAAATATCACTCACTCTCAACCAGACTAAACCTGCCACGTTGGACGCAGTTGGCCAATTAGAGTACGCCACGTGGGGAAAGGAGCGTTGCCTCAGCGTAAACATGACAGGCGTGTGTCGTTAACAGAGTTTCCTCAACTAAAAAACGAGGAATGTAAAGAAAGAGAGAGAGAGTAGATTAGGGGCTAAACGGTCATTTTGGGGAAAGTGACGGAGGGGGTAAGGAGTAGGACTAGGTGGCACAAAGGCGGGCCGAGCGGGGCAGTTCGGGCTGGGCAACTAGGGAGCGACACGTGTCCTAATCATTCCAGCCGACAGCGACAAGCTCGGAGATATATCCGCATTTAAAGAAAAAGGCGGTTGCGGAGAGACCCGGCTCTCCTCTGATTGGTTGCTTTCTTGACTTTAGTGGACACGTGGGGCCCTCCAATTCGTGGAATTACATGCCCTCTATTGGAAACCAAAAAAAGGCGTTGAGGGGGTGCTGTGTGGTGTGGTGTTTGATTGCGCAGGCGCGTGGGACCCACCGTAGGGACTGGTGCGAATCTTCGTTAAAGGCGAAAACCCTTCCCTTCTTCCTCTCCCTCTCAAAGCTCCAAAGCTGAGTAGGGATGGATAGGGTGCTGTGCGTTTGACGCGTGTACAGTGGGTGGTGGGGGACCACTTTTTCTCTGTTTTGGCTCGCAAAACTCCAAAACCCCTATTCCTAAAAGATAATTAAATTATTTTTTTATTTTGTCAAAAGAAAAAGAGTTATGGAGAAGTTCGCCAACTCAACTGCCTTTTTACAGCGTTTGAAAACTGGCGCGTGGAGTCGACTCTCTGGGTCCCGCTCTTTTGCCCCTTTGAGTTGCCTAACTCTTGTTGCTTTTTGAGTGCCCTGGTGACGTGGCCTCCCCTGAACCCTTCGGCTCAGTGTGAGTTTTTTTCTTTCGCTTTTTGAATTTTATCTCCCCTTTTAATTTTTAATTTTCAATTCTTTAATTTTTTATTATTTTATGGTGATGGAAAATGTTTTCTTTTTACGTAACAGGTGTTGGAAGCACAATTAGTGTACGCGAATGTGTCATCAGTTTTTTCAGTTGTTCAGTGTATTAATACTAAAAAGTTAATAATTATTATATGCGAGATCTATAAATTAATTTAACATTTTGATTTGTTCTTTTATATTCTTGAAGAGCTCTCTATTTTCCCCCCTTTATTACATATGTAGTTCTAATATGATGTTTGTTCATTTATCGTGAGATGAACAGGAATGTTATGATTAAAAATATTAATCAACAAACAAGAAAGCACCTAAAATGTTGTTCACTACGTAAGTACAGTAATTTATCTGCAATAATGGTTAATTTATATCTTTGTTGTGTATATAAAATCTTAGTGCAAACTCTAGATCTCCCAAAGATCAATTCATGACTTTTTGTACTAGCGTTCACTTTTTAGTGCTCGATTGACTTTAGGTGATACGACTAATTAGCTAGGGTTCTCATATTGTAGACATGGTCGATTAGCTATGTTTGCAAATTTCATTTGACATATATAAATATGCACATACAAAGTTTTGCTTAATTATACGATACATAATTAGCAAGTTGGGACATCTTTCTTAAAATAAAAAAAGAAAAAAGATATAGCTATTTGGACTTTTAATTGGATCTTCATCTAGTTCTAATGAATCAAGTCATTCTACAACTTAATTGGAGAAAAAATTATTAACATGCACCAATAACTAAGTTATAAATATAAGTTCATTTAATTAGATTTTTCCTATAAGACTATGATTTTAATTAAGAATAATACTAGATATCCTATCTAGTTTACCAAAATATTAATATCAATATATATAGTAAACATGGATGGAGCCAAAATTTTTGTTTAGTGGGGAATAGAAATTCATTATTTTTCTATTGGGGGCCTATTTTATATTTTATCTATTTTGAGAGGGGACGTTATTTACAATTTAAGTCAAATTCTAAATACATATAAATTTTTAGGTATTTTTCAAATGAAAAATATAATTGAGTATGGGCTCAAACTCCTACTAAATCTGTTATGCCACTGTGCCGCCTGATAACAATTGAGTTGTCACAATTCAATTAGTAAATGATCTAAATTTATTTGTGATAAGTTTCAATATATTAATTGAATAGTGACAATTCACTTACCACATTGTACAAAAATCTTGATAAACTAGTTGGATACTTAGTGTTATGTGTTATTAGCTAATACATTACTTAAGCTTAACCAACAACTGTGCTAAATTAATTTATGTATGATCAAAAGCTAGGGCGGTCGATGAAAAATGAACAAGCTGGATTTACATTATACGCGATGAAAATATTCCTTATAATTTAGATAATTTTTTTCTCTGTAAATTTCTATTGGTCATCTTTAATTATGTTTTAGCACTAGGCGGGCCAGCTCGTCCAAAAGGTTTCTTCTAAATATACAAAATACTAGTTAGAAAATAAAAAGTTAAGGGTTTGGCTTCTTGAAGATCAAGAATAAAAATAGAGTAATTTTTTTTTTTCCATTCAAGTTAATTTAAGGCGAAAAAAAAACTTGAGAATCCTCGACTAGGTATGAATAACTCAAGAATAATAATTAAAAAAAAAAAGAACAAACAAAAAAATGACTAGGCATTCATGAAGTTCTAGTCCTAGCTCGGCAATTATTTTTTATTTTTTTTCTTGAGACTGCTGGACAATTCAAACGTTACTATTTGACATATATGTAGATAATGCTAGAAAGGTACATGATGGTAGAGCAATATGCTTTTGTAAGGTATTGGATCCATTTCAAAATGAAAACGATTAAGACTAGTACTAGTAAACTGTCACAGCCCTAGATTGCATGCTCACCTGATGATGTGCATCAATTATTAGATAGTTTTCTTTTCTGCTTGACTGCTTTCTTAGTAGATAGTGATATGTACATTTTTTATTTTTTATTTTTTTATTTGTTTATTTATAATATTTTCTATATGTTGTAACTTCAAATACACTTTACATAGCGACTCCATGATGAATGAAACGGTCTCAATTTTGGTACATAGAAGAAAGTTCGAAATTGTACCCTTCTGAGGTTGCAATCAAGCATATATTATAAGAATATATAGTATATGATCTTTGGATACTCGGGGCTGCGGAAGTAACTTATCATGCGTTTGTCAATAATTAACCCATATACTCTCCTAAAGGGTGGAAAATATACAATCTAGAGAGTCATGCATGTGCATGTATAGTTATAGTTCAATGAACTTTGGCTCTTGATAAGGTTAAAGACTTAAAAAGCCAAAAAATATGGGGATATAGAGAAAAAGAAAACATCATGTTTTTTTTTCCTCCCGCTCTATAGCACCAAAAAAAAAAAAAAAAGTCATAGGTACTTTCTTCTTCTTTTTTTTTTTTTTTTTTTTTCCTTTCATATATGCATGTAATGTATACAGAAAATCCATATGTGCGTGCGTACACATGCTCCTTCTCGCGAACATTTTTATTGACGTCGATAATCGTGGTGGGGTCGTAAGTAGGTAATAATTGTCACAAATTACTTTTTGTGCTAACTCAAGGGGTCATTACCTTTGAAGAAAACACAATAATAGTTGCGTCTTTGGACAGGTATTCTAGGAAAATAGAGAATCACACACAGTAGTTAACAGAAAGAGTCTGTTGATAATTAAGAGCATGGGTCCATTGGTGAAAGTAACACTTCTTCCTTGCCAATCGCCCCATCTGCGTGGTCAACAAGCTTGAATTGGGTAGGTTCAAATTAAGCTCAAATTTAAAAGCTCAATATTAATATTCTTTGCTATACTTCTTGAAAATTACTCCTATATATACATTTATGTTGATCGATACATTGATTTCACATATATATTACAACATATAAATAAAAATATACCAACATGGTTTATACATAGTTGCTTTTAGAATATGACATTAGTGAAAGTCAAAATTAATTAGTAATTAAAGAAGACATAAAATAGCACAGCGCATAGTTAGAAACCTAATCATGGATCTTGCCATGCATCACTCAAAATCTTACTTACTAATTCATATAGTTAAGTTCATTAAAAAAAAAAAACAATGATAGTAATAATTCGTATAAAGAGAAACTTGATATTTTGTGCAAGTTGTGATTGATATATATTGGTTCTTCATGATCTGATCAACTGCATTTAGGGCTGTGGTCTATAAAGGAAATAATTTTGGTGGAAGTGGGCCCGACATTTGTCTTTTGTCTTGGCCATATAAACTTCCACATGATAATTCCCACATTTATTTTAACAAATTAATTAATCCATATTTCTTTCCTTTTTATTTTATTTTGAACAAAATCCAAGTTAAAAAGACCACCACAGAATGATGGTGCTGACAATTATATATAGCATATATCCATTTTCATTTTTAAGACAGAAGAATGTATATGTTTCCAAAATGATATGTTTGTACATGTGACGATAGATGATGATATGGAGCTAGTTTCTTATTTCTTCGTTTTGATGCAATAAATAAATGTATACATCTATATGGTTGGTCAAATCTCGAAAACTTCATCAAGGGTATTCTACACATGCGGGTTTGTGCGTGTGCGTTTTTCCACATAGTACTGCAACGCTTTCATAGCCTGCAAAAATATGATCATCTTTTGGCCTCTTTTTTGACACATACATTATTATTGCGTTCTTTAAGTATCAAAATCTAAACCTTTTTCAATGTTTTCTTCCATGGAAGTCATTTTCTCAGGAAAACATTAAAATAAATAAAAGAAACTGAGGAACTTGGAGAAGAGACAAGCAGTAAGAAAGCAAGAGTCTCATAATAGCAGTATTGAAATAGATAGGAGCACATAGAGAATGGACCGTACCCACTTACAAAATGTAATATAATCTGACACATTTTGGAGATTGAGAGAGAGAGAGAGAGAGAGAACAATAAGATGGCAGAAAAGTTTGGGGCTACTTTTGATGTGATATGTGTGAAAACTTGTAAGATTTAGATAAAATTAATAATACCATTAAGGGGACATATCCGTACGGCCATGTACAAAGGGTTTTGGTTCATGACAATGCGCATTTTATTCTAATAAAGCTTGGTTTAATTATTTAGGATGATAGTGGCTTGAGAATAAATTATATGTTGATCGCTGTAACAATCAATTTTATGTTAAAAGCTCTTTTTCAAGAAAGAAAATTCCTAAGCTATCCTAAATTAATTGTCGCATCAAGAAGATTAGCTTAAAGATAATCAAATTCTGAGTGTGTTCTTATTAAAATGATTCGTTGTATAGAATATTTTAAACTTAGTCTAAAAGATTTTAGCATTTGGAGCGCTTAATTAGACTATCTTGCTAGGTCAAATTTCCCATTATCCGAGTAATATTTGCGAGCTTAAAAAGGACATGTTAAGATTTGGATTTGACGGTCCCCCATGCATGTGAACATGAACCTCTAACTAGGACAGTGAGTTTAACCTCTATTCTGAGATTGAACTTCAAATTAACATGATATTAGTATTCTTAATTTCTATTCTTTGTTTTGGGCTTTAAAGGCTTCTCCAATATTCAGAATTCTATGTATAATGTACAACTTCTAAAGAAATGGGAATGTATAACTAAATAATCAATCTTCATTCATTAGAAAAATAACTAGGTTATGCCATCATATCATTTAAAATGTAAAATATTGAGCTAAAGAAAGTGTATCCTTATGATTTGTGAAGTTTTGACTCTGCGACGCATGATTCAGAATAAATTACATGGATGTAGGGTTAACTTCAATAATTGTCATGATTCATGAGTGTTCTTTAGAAAGTATTGGACTTCCAAGTACTAGCTTGTGTGTTTAAACATTTTTTTTAATTATCTATATTGTATTATTATTAGCCAATGAGAGTTGACATTTAATGAGAAGTCCCAAGTACTATACCAAACTGACTACCCTAAAAAAAAGGTACTATTATGCACATCAATCATGTACCTATTCATTAAAAATTAAAAATTATAATATTTTCTTAGTAGAAGTCATGAATCCTACATATATTTATATAGAGAAGACCTAATATGGGTCAAATTAATCGAAGATAACCATGTCAATAATAACCTATAGGGATGGTCACTATCTCCCAAAAGAACCCCTGTATTTATGGGACATTCAAGAATCAAGATGGTTAAGTTAAGCAAACGTTTTGTGTCAGAAGCTTTTACTATGTATACAAATAGCAGTGAATTAAACCAATTAATTAATGTCATCCTGATAAATAATGGAATAATAGAAAGTTCCTAAAAGTTTCTCATGAAAGAATCCTAGGAATAATCACGGAAAGTTAATAACTATACTACCACATTGATTTTGATTTATAAGAGAATGACAGCCTTATTCACCAGTGCTGTCTGTTATTCTCACTGATATATATAGCAGTACATGTATTATTTATAGCGCCTACCTTCACTATTTTTTTTTTTATATTTTTTTTCCTAAATACCTTTTCTGTTTTTCACCTGACCATGATCATGAATATGAATATGTCATACAGTTTGATAAATCTATAATAGTGTAGTCCTATTAACATCATGAACTTTAAAGGTCGTCACTGTTCCTATACATTTGCATATGTGCACCCATAATTGTTACTGAAAGTGATAGAGCAATTAATAATGAATATTTAAGCTTTGTGAAACATAAAATAGGGTTTAATATCAAACTTTTTTTCTGCACGGATTCTTTTTTAAAAATCCAACCCTAATTACTAACTCTTTTTATGTCCTGTTTATCAAAAAAAAAAAAAAAACTCTTTTTATGTCCTTCCCATGAGGTGTTATTGCAGCAAACATTGGGATTGCCTTTTCAATGGAGTGTATACATTATTAATCCCAGTAATTCTTTTATGTTTTCCCCCTTCCTTTGGTCAACTAATTAATTTTCATTTTTTTAGCCACAAAAAAAATATTGTCAGTGCACATCCTTTAGATCCCTCAAGACGCAATTCAAGGAAAAAAAAAATGGAACAAGGTAAAAATACATGAAATTAAGGAATTTTTCCTGGCAAAAATAAAAATTCCGAATTTGCCACTGAGGAAATTATGTACATTTACTATTATCATTATGCTAGTATTTTGACACATGAAAGCCCATATAGCAATATATTAGGTAGAGAGGGACAGGATGATAATTTGGGACCTCTGTTTTATTATTATTTTCTCTTAAGGATATTTTCATCTATCTTGTATTAAAATAAATAATGCACATCATACATCTAATTTGACCATATCCCACATATTTTTTCAGGAAAAAATATTTTCCATGTGTGAATTTCTTATGCAAGCTTTAATTTACTGTACAAGTTTTTTTTTTCAATTAAAAAAACCAACTTTACATAATAATTCTTGAGTGGGGTAAAAATGATGAAGAGACAAGTATATATATTACAATAGGAAGCATTGAAGTAGGTTTTTATGATGGTTGGTCCTGTCTTCGCTAGCAATTTAATTGCTTTATCTTCAAACTCTGTCATCCAACCACAAAAGATATGGAAGAAAATAATAATAAATACTTTTTCATCAAAAATGAAAAAAAAAAGTATTAATAAAAAAACGAAGAAAAAGACAAATAGATATTTAATATAGAATTGAAAATTTTGTACCCCTCTCTCTCTCTCTCTCTCTCTCTCTCTCTCTCTCTCTCTTTTTCTTGGACCTCATCCCCATCGTCTACCTTCATATATACATATATATATTTATTTTTATAATAAGCTTTGGTGGAGGGAGACGTTTCCTCGTTTTTCAGCTGTTTGTATCTTCTGACACCCCTCTAAATTTCATTTCATCTCATTAGAAACATATAATAGATTAGATAGATACACAACTATAAATAAATATATACTCGATAGTTATTATTTTATAAACACAAGTTCATTTCTATACATATCCCTTTCTTTCTTGCTTTTTCTCTCTTTCTCTCTCTCTCAAAAAAAATTAAAAAAAATTAAAAGTTTATGATTTTCATTAAAGGTTTGCCTGGCTGCATCCTATGATTTGAAAAGGGAGGGTCAAATCAGAAGAAGTTCCCCTGTTTTGATCCATTCGCAGGTACTTAAACTCGAAAAGCCACAAAAGAAAGAAATTTCTTAAATTTCTATATATATATATATATAAATATAAAAGAAAAAGAAATCACGGGATTTCTAATAATTTTTCAGAAAATAGTCATAAGTAAGTGTGTGTGGATAATGAAGTGAATAAAGATAGGTGTCTTTTATTTAAATTTTTAATTTTTTTTTCAGAGTCCTTTTAAAACCAATCTCTCTCTCTTTTTCTACTACTTTTTCCTATTTTTCCCTTTTAAGTGGGTGAAGTTGCAGAGAGAAAGAAAGAAAGAGATTTTGTGTGTGTAATATGTGAGTCTGACAGAGGACTTTCCTTCTATCTATATCTATATCTGAAGGGACCGATACATACATATATATATATATATATAGATCATGTATAGATATAGATATAGGCGGGTGGGTGTGGTGGAACTTCTCTTTTCATGTACATATGTATCATTTTCTTTCATGTACTTTAGCCCTTAACTGTTTTGGTTTCTCTATAATTCTCTCAATTGGGTGTTTTTATTTTATTTTTTTGGGGGGGTTGGTTTGTTTGGATTGGAGTTTATATGGGGTCGTTGTTATATGGTTATGAAATGAAATTTTCCTTTTTTTCTTTTCCATTTTCTTATAGTTGTGCAAATTGCAGATGAGAGATGAGATGATGATCATGATGATGAAGAAGCACGTGCAAACTCAGATTTCCATCACACCAGGTACCAATATTATTAACTAATACTATAATCAATTCTTTTCACTCTCTCTCAATCACTCTCTCTCTGTACCTCTTTTCTCTCGTCTCTCTCTTTCCATATCTCATCTCTCTTCTCTTTCTCTCTCTCTCAATACATATATATAAAGCCAAGCCAACGTTGCTTCATGTTCTACTCTCTTCCTTCGTGTGTGTTCTGCATTTCTCATTCTCTCAACCAAATTTGATGAGTTTCTTAAGATGAAGTGAAGAAAGCTATTGTGTACATATATGTATGTGTGTATATATATATATATATATATATATATGACCATGTATACACTGATTAACTCAAGCAGCTCGGAATACATAAGCGAATAGAATTGTGGTGAATTCTGAGTTTTTGGTTGATGGTTTTTGAAGATCGGTCGGTCACCATAACCTAAGCTAATTGTTCGTCGTTTTTGGCTCTTGATTTTAATTTCACAGGATCTATCTAAGAAGAAGAAGAAGAAGACCAACATATAGTAAGGCCACTGATCTGTTGATCTTAATGGGTTGATTCAAATTCTAGTTTCACAAAGGTATATACAAAGTTCAATATAAAAATCTGAACTTATTATACAGACATGTATAAATATATATGTATACATATATATATATATATATATATGCATGTATAGAAGAGAGAGAAAAAGACCACATATATATGTGTGCGTGTGTGTATGTTTAGACTTTGGGTGGGTTAATTGGGTGTTATGGATATGGAGGGCTAACTAAACTAGTCGTCTCTTTTCAGTGAAGTAAACTTCAAAAGGAGGACATTTCTGTGAATATAAATTTATAGATATAGTTGTTGGAGAGGATTAACGATGGCGACGTACTTTCATGGCAACTCGGAAATCCAAGCCCCCGATGGCTTACAGACACTCGTCCTAATGAACCCCACGGCCTACATGGCCTACTCCGACACTCCGCCGCCCTCCGCCGCCGGAAACCTGATCTTCCTCAACTCCGCCGCCGCGAACTCCCTCGCTCACCACCCCAACATCGCCCACGCGTCGCCGTCCCACCACCACCACCACCACCACCACCACCAGACCCAGCAGTTCGTCACCGCCATACCCTCGCCCCATCACCAGGAGCAGGACCCCAACTCCCAGCCCATGCAGACCCACCAGCACCACCACGACCTCTCTGCCTTGCATGGCTTCGTGCCGCGCATGCCGTACAACCTCTGGAACTCCGCCGACCACGCCGCCGCGGCGCGTGAAACTCCACGCGCTCAGCAGCAGCAGCAGCAACAGCAGGGCGGGCTCTCCCTGACCCTCTCGTCGCAGCAGCTCGGCGGGTTCGGGTCCTTCCGGTCGGATCGGGAGATCCCGTCCCCGGCGGCGCCGACGCAGGCCGCACCGGCGATCTCCGGGGAGGACATGCGGGTCTCGGGCGGGTCGTCCTCGTCGGTCTCGGGCGTCACCAATGGGGTTTCGGGCATCCAGAGCGTTCTGCTGAGCTCCAAATACTTGAAGGCGGCTCAGGAGCTTCTCGACGAGGTTGTGAACGTCGGCAATGGAATCCGGACCGAACCCTCCAAGAAGGGTAGCAATTCTCAGAATACCAAAGCCGCCGGAGAATCGTCGGCAGCCGCTAGCGGGGACGGCTCTACCGCCGCCGCCGCCGACTCGAGCGTTAAGCGCGTCGCAGAGCTCACCCCCGCCGAGAGGCAGGAGATTCAGATGAAGAAAGCAAAGCTGATTACCATGCTCGATGAGGTATGGACATACATAAATACATATATATAATGTTGGCTTTCTGGGATAATTGGAATTTTGTTATGTGAAACCGAAATTCAATTGGTCGTCTCTGTTTTCAAATTTTGTTACTTGTACGGATCAGGTGGAGCAACGATACAGACAGTACCACCACCAGATGCAGATAGTGATTTCATCGTTCGAGCACGCGGCCGGAATAGGCTCAGCGAGGACGTACACGGCTCTGGCGCTTCAGACGATCTCGAAGCAGTTCAGGTGCCTTAAAGACGCCATAACGGGCCAAATTCGGGCCGCGAACAAGAGCTTAGGGGAGGAAGATTGCCTCAATGGAGCTGTTAAGATCGAAGGTTCGAGGCTAAAGTATGTCGACCACCACCTCCGGCAACAGCGAGCCCTACAACAGTTGGGAATGATCCAGCAAAACGCTTGGAGACCCCAGAGAGGCCTGCCCGAGCGATCGGTTTCGGTTCTTCGCGCTTGGCTCTTCGAGCACTTTCTCCACCCGTAAGTACTCAAATCCCATTTCGTATTCATCTCTTTGGATCATGTTTATGCTAAGAGTTTACTGATATATAATCTTTTACTTCTCAGGTATCCAAAGGATTCCGATAAGCATATGCTTGCAAAACAAACAGGGCTTACTAGGAGTCAGGTGCTTATGATTTTGATTCTAGTCCTTAAGTTGCATATGTTGTATATGTTAATCACTTTGATTCAAGTTCTTAGTTTGTGAAATTGGGTTTTTTGTGCTGTTTGATCAGGTTTCGAACTGGTTCATCAATGCCCGAGTTCGGCTTTGGAAGCCAATGGTGGAGGAAATGTACTTGGAAGAGATCAAGGAGCAAGAACAGAATGGCTCTGGAGATAAAATGAGTAAGAGTAACGAGGATTCCGATTCGAAATCCACAGCCCCCAAGGAGAAGAGTCCAGCTGCTGATAACCAAACAGGGAGTTTCAATTCCAAACAAGAGAATAAATCGACAACCCAATTCGTCCCTTCAGCCATTTCAATCTCCACTCCTTCGACATCTCCTACCGGAGGCGGCAATCTTAGGAACCACTCTGGATTCTCCCTCATTGGTTCATCGGAGTTGGATGGAATCACACAAGGCAGTCCTAAGAAGCCGAGGAACACCGAAACGTTGCCGTCTCCAAACAGTTTCCCATCTATAAATATGGATGTCAAGCCTGGGAAAGTTAGCAATGAGCAGATTACTATGAAGTTTGGGGAAGATCAGAGGCACAGCCGAGATGGGTACTCGTTTATGGGGAGCCAAACCAACTTCATTGGAGGTTTTGGGCAATACCCAATTGGGGAAATTGGAAGATTTGATGCAGAACAGTTTACTCCAAGGTTTTCAGGTAATGCGGTTTCACTCACTCTTGGACTCCCACACTGTGAAAATCTTACCTTGTCAGGAGCTCATCAAACTTTTGTCCCTAATCAAAGTATTCAATTGGGGAGAAGAGTAGATATTGGTGAGCCAAATGAGTTTGGCGCCATAAACAGTTCAACTCCTCACTCTTCTGCTGCTTTTGAAAACATCAATATTCAGAACCCAAAGAGGTTTGCAGCTCAGCTGTTGCCAGACTACGTGTCTTAAGGACTTCGACGAGTTCTTGAAAGTAGGAGAAGAAGAAGAAGTGAGACAGAGATTGGTTTTGAGTAGTCCAGAAAACTTCAGCATTCATGGGGGGTCTTCTCCCAAAAATTTCTTTTTAGGGGAACAAGGAGGTTAATGCATGGTAGTGTAAAGAAAGGAAGATTTTTACTTCAGTTTTTATAGGTTTATACATTCGCAAAATAGAACAATTTTAGCTCTTAGGATTTGAGAGCATATATATGCTTGAGGATTGTATATTATTTTTGTAAGTTTTGGTGATGGATAGATGGATTGGTGTCACAATTGGGGTATACCATTATATGGATTAAAAGTAGTCTTGTGCTTTGTATATTTCTCATAAATGAAGGGGGAGTTAGGAACAATAAGGCTTAATTTGGTTGCCTAGAAAGAAAGGTAGAGAAAATTAGGGGGAAAAAGCAATGACTTATTTTGGCTTTGCGTTCCATTTCCTTCATAAATCAGTATAAACTATCTATACATGTGTATGTCTAGCTACTTTCTACCGATTTCTCTCATTTGGATTAATGCTGGTTTGTTTACCTTTTTCCCTAGTTAATACTTAACTATATCTTCACTCCTATTTCTAGAAAACATGTTACTATTACTATGCGTTGATAGAAAAATAATGTTCTGATAAGAACAGAACTTGTGTGAAACAAAAGGATGTCATACCTCTTTTTCAATGAAATGTGTTAAAAGAGTGAATGCTTTTATAATTAGGTGAATCTGTTTCTATTTTGTTGACTAATTGCTTTGTCTTATAATTGGAAGAAGAAGTCGATTATATTTGACTAAAAGTATTGAGCCTCTCCATGCTTGAACACTGCATATTCGATTTAAACATAGGGATTTTCATAAGTATATTCCCAAAGTTAATTTTTAAATGCATAAATAGTGGTCGACATGGGGACCCCAATTTGAGTGTTTTTTTTTTAACTTTAGCATAATGGAGAAAAAGAAATTGTAAGAAGATAAGAAGATTGTAAGGATTAGACAATGAAAAAAAACGACTTATCTATCTATAGACACTAATAATTTATACTTTATAGATGATGTAAGGGGAGGCAGATATTTGTTTATTTTATTTTTGGATGAATCATATTGAGAATAAAAGTATAACATTGTTCTACAGATACATTTATTAGTTGTTTTATTTTTTTCAGATTGCTTTTGTGACAAGGTACTGGCATGATTAAGAGTTAGACTTTGGATAATAAAATACGACTTACATAGAGAACCTTCCCACTTAGCCTTGTATTTTCTTTTTTCATTTAATAAGGTTATGATTGCGTTTGGACTTCTTAGGTGTATTACTCAATCAGGACGTAATCTGGTTGTTCATGGCTATAGGTTGCACTTGTATGTTTGATGATGGATCCCCAGACATATCATTGTCCCAAAGAATCTAAAAGTTATTAGTCAACAAGATATTCTGCATATCCACCTCGCTCTCCTTTGATTTTTAATCTTGTGTTGTCCTGACAATAAACGTGTTAGGATTGTTACATCACAGTCGTTCATTTCTGTGACTTCAAGATAGGATCCCTATGGTTTTTCATCTGTGATCGATAAACTCTTTAATATTTCAAAAAAATTAAGCATTTTTTTTAAATCACAAAAGGGGGAAAAATATAAATTCTCACTTGATCTCTGCTCTCAAATGACAATCATATTTATAACTTTCATTTGCCTAGAAAATAAATAAACAAATACTCAGCTGTGGATTCACATTACAGACTTAGCTGTGGATTCACATTACAGACATTGAATGCTTACCTTGAGAATCAAGCACCTCAACAATTACAGCTTTAACAATTAAGCAAGAATCAGCAGACATAATCAGGCAACTACCACAGCCTAGAATCAAAATTTACAATTAACAAGAAGTTCAAAATGGGGTTGTGGCTGCTGTATACAGAGTGTCCAGACACAGTTCAACTTAAAACCTATTTCCACAAATATTTCCCTGCTCTCAACAAAAGATGCTTGGAATTTTATCCAAGTAATTGATAAACAAGGGTATTCCAAACAGATTTGGTATCCAAACAAAAGATGTGAAAAGGTTAAGTGAAGATGTCAAAGTGTATCGGCTGTTTCATTTTCTACTCCTAACGATGATAGTCTTCGCTTTGCAACCTTGGATCTGTAACACCAGACCTCAAATGCCTCAGTCAGGTCTGGATATTGAACTTGCTCATTTCCTAACCATTCAGTCAAAATCTCAGCCTGCTCATCGGATGGCAATGCGAGAATAATTGAAACAAAGGTAGATTCTAAGGATTGCCAAAGCTCACTATCTAATTTAGGTGTAGGATTTTCGTCATCATTATGAGCAGTAAGAGAATCAATCAGAGGTTTTGTGGTTCTCACAAAAGGAAGCCATACCTTCACCACATGAAGCCGCTTCGCAGTAGGCAAAATGACAGTGCCATACCCTATTGCCTCAAAGACTTTTGCAGCCACCTCAATAACCTTTGACTTCGTCTCAATAACCTTAGCTGTTGGATTTGCTTGTTCTAGAACCTTAATTATCTGATCTGATGCATCCATCCAATTAAGGACAAAATCCCTCATAATTTCCAGCTTATTCAATATCTGACAAGCCCATGATAAATCCGATAAAAGGGATTGGAAAAATTTCACTTTCCCTTCCTCCATAGATGAATGGATAGGCTCGCTTAGCAAAGCTTCTATTAGTATATTAAACCTAGAAAACAGTCTCTTCACACATTCTTTCACTTCAGATTTTATCTCAATATCAGCAATTAGCAAAGGGGAATCATCATCTTCAGTTAGCATATACTCAAGCTGTTCTTGGGC
This sequence comes from Parasponia andersonii, assembly GCA_002914805.1. Lineage (NCBI taxonomy): Eukaryota > Viridiplantae > Streptophyta > Magnoliopsida > Rosales > Cannabaceae > Trema > Trema andersonii. Next base: position 905,143 of record JXTB01000107.1, on the reverse strand, counting down.
AGATGACTTGATATCATTCATGGATAGTGCAGGGGATGATGTGGCAAATTGGACTGCTGAGAGAAAAATTCTTCTAATAGCTGATGGATTGACAGGTTGGAGACGAGCAAGAATTGGCTCCCCTGGAGAACCCATATTTGGTATGGTTTTTAGAATTTCCTCCTCCTCAGACTCTTCCCAGGGAACTGCTTCCAAGTAGTTCACACTAGCAGTAACAATTTTTGGGCATCCAAGTTCAAAAGCCACCCTAAGAATGCCAAGAGCATTTTTAACACCATGCCACAGGTCATCAACTGAGCCATCAATGACGACATAGAATAGTCGAAGAACACTGACATGGTAATCAAAGTCTGATTCCTGGCAGTAGACCTCAACACAGTTCCGAGAGTCAATAATCTGACATGTTGGCCAGTTCTCAGAAAGGCGATCAGCAAAGTACTTGCATTTTTCAACGAGAATGTGGGAGTGACAATACATCCATTCATCTCTGCCATCCTGCGTTCGCAGCCTCACAACAACATCACTCGTTGATCGGTCACCAAACCTGCAAGAAGTCCTTGTTTCAGAACCCTGAAAGAGAAGAAATCAGAGGAACCAAACAGATAAGAAGGATCTCCATTCTTCATTCTAACAACAAACTGGCAAGTAGAAGAAACTAGCAATCAACAAAAACAATTTTCATCAGGAATCTAATTCTATATAAACATCACTGTTAATAACATTCACCTAAATCAAATGTGAAACAAGACAAGCACTGTGAAAATACTATAACACATTCCAAAACGGCAACACAAATTGGCGGCTACAGAAAAACTTACAATAGATTCCATAGAAGCAATCAGCACCGCGAATATCCTCTACATAACATGGCATCTGCGGGAACATAAAAATCCAAAAGGGTTAAAAGAATGATAAATGAGCCTTCTTTGCAATTGAAACACATGACTTACAACTAGCTAAAGTTTTGGCACCATGGTAACAGGATACAATGTAATTCCTAGTAACTACTAGCACTAAAACTTCATAGTCAATCTTCCAACTTATCAATGCAAAAACCCATCTAGTGAAGACTTATAAACAATTCTAACATAAATATAGTTTTTCATTGATCACCATTTTCTTTTAAAACCCAATATATTTTGGGTAATGCATAAAAATATTAAATTGGGTTGGACTAGGAGGAGTAACTGAGCTTGTAATATAAGCAGACATTATAAGCTTCAGTTATAAAAACCCACATTCTTAAATCTTCTATTAATTACATATTTCACCTTTTTTTTTCTTCCTTTCTCCAAATACAACATCCTCACCAAGTGATATAAACCATATGACACTCTGTTTCTTTAAACTTGACAAGAATCTAAACCATGTGCCTAAAAGGAGAGGTCTCTAACTGGTTCTTTTGTGGGAAAGAAGTACATATTTTCATTGATAGCTCCCCAGAAAGTGAAAATAAATAAATAAATATATAAATGCTGAGAATATAAACTCATAACCAAAATAAATAAAGAAGACCCAGAAAGAAAAAGAAAAAAGAAAAAAAAGACATACCCAACTGGGGAGAGAAAAAGAAGTTGAAAATTCATATCCACAGGCTGTTTGTAATGATAATCTTGTTGTTGCTGTTGTAATTCCTTAAAGGGGGTCGATTTCAGACCAGCGAGCGACAAGGAAAAGCGCCTTCGTCCTCGCTGTCTCTCTCTAGTGCTCTGAGCGGTCAAGTTCTCGAGTGAGAGAGCTACTTCCTTTCTAGGCCTAGGGTCCAACTCTCTATGGGCTATAACAACACTATCAATACTTGAGAAATTTGGTTTTTTACGGTAATTTTTCAAAACAAAATTGAAAAATCCAGCATTTTGAATTTCAGGGACACCAGATTTTAATTAGAAAATATTATTTTTAAAATTATTTAGAAACATATCACTTTTTATTTATTGATAAAATACTTAAAGTAACCAGTCAGGTGGCTTGATCGGTTACTTTAAATGGTTAGACGAGTTATCCCAAATAACTCAACTGGTTATCTTGGGTACTATATTGAAAATTATCGATTTCAAAGAAAAAAAAAAGATATTTTCTAAATATTTTTTAAAAAATTATTTTTCTAAATAAATCTATGACATTTTATAAATTCAACTCATTCGAAATTTTTCAATTAAGATTTGGACACTTCTACGTATCTTTTTAAAAATGGTTCCAAATTTACAACCTTCGAAAAATAATAAAAATCGTACTACCCAAATTTATATTTTTCTAAATATTAGCTGCAAAAGACGTGGTGGCATTTTATATAAATAAGACCATCTTTATTAAGTACGTTTATAAAAAAGCGTCCAAAATTAAGTACGTTCATAAAAAAGTGTCCAAACAAATTAACCCAAGTGGTCATTGGCCCAGTGGCTTTTGGACTTTAGCTAAGTTTCTCTCCTTAACTTAACTTGAGTCGTGCAAATAAACTAGAAGCTCACCTTTTAATTCTGTTTTTTTTCCTTGTGTCGTCGTGGTATAGTTTTTGCATAATGCCCTATACTTATACTTAAGTAAATAATGGAAAATTATGAAGGGTTTTTGAAAATTATTGTAATTTTTTTTTTTTACAGAATGCTCTGTAGTTATGTGAATCATAAGAAATTACAAAAATTTTCTGAAAATTATTGAGATTTCTTTTTTATAAAGTATCCTTTAACTAAGTAAATTACAGGAAACCACAAATATTTCTTGGAAACTATTATAATTTCCTTTTTATAGAATGTCCTATCATTATGTTAATCACAGGAAACGACAAAAATTGCTTGGAAACCATTGTGGTTTTTTCTTTTTCACTCCAATTTTAGGCAAATTGGTTTCAGAAACAGGATCATCTGAAGGGAGTCTTTTCCTCTTGTCTCTAATTTCGGGAAAAATCAACACAAGTCGAAATCTCTTTTGATTTGGAAATTGGAGAAGCCAATTGAGCCCATGTTTCAACTATAGTTGAAACTAGGAAGAAGAATCTCAGTAGAGAAGAAGATGAAAAGGATTTATGAAGAAGAAGAATCGCTCAAGAATCAGCCGACTAAATCTGATTAAGTCATACATAATGAAAGAAGAAGACGAAGAGAAAAAATGCTCAATTTTTAAAAAATTTCATACAAAATTAATATTATGGGCCAGGTCGTATAAATGGAATATTAAAAAAAAACCATACATAGTATCATTTTTTCTTAGCAAATCGACAGAAAACCTATGGATTCACTCACTCACAATGTCTTGGTCAGCCCTTGGGCTAAAACACATTTGTTACTACTTGAATAATGCCATAAGTAATGCCATATAGGCCCATTTTGTATATGGTGATAATATATATATATATATATATATATATATTATTGGCACTAATTTAGTACGTATTTTTCTTTTACTTATCTATAGGTATTATTTTGTCCAATTAAAATTGATTATGAGCGTCTTTTATAGTATAAAGTGGAGAGAGAAAATTATTAAATAATAGATTTTTATTTTTATTTTTTAACTATTCAAATTATGATAGTCAGTGGATTTAAAATATATACATATATATATATATATGGGCACCAATCCAGTAAGTATTTTTTTTTTTTAGGTATCAATTTGGCCAATGAAAATTTAGCATGCATATTTTTTTATTATATAAAATAAGAGAGAGAAAGAGCATTAATGATGCACTTCTTTTCATGCACTTTATTATAGCCATTGGATCACCATTAGATGGTGATCCAACGGCTAAAAAAAACAACATAACCATAGGTAAGAAAAAAAATACCTATTGGATTGGCAACCTATATATATATAAATATATATATATATATATATATATATACTTTATGTATAGAGTGTGGTATAAAGAGAATGAGAGGGAGAGTATGAGATAAGCCATAAACTCCTCTTGTACCCATATTGTTCTACTTGATCTTGTAGGCTTCTAGTTCAAATTCATAGGAAAGCTAATGAGATAATTCCTAACTCTATTGTATTAATATACCTCAATATCAAATGAATATTATTTAATTTTTGATTATGTTGCGGATGAGCTATATTTTGTGTTTTGGGATTAATTTTGCTCATCACATTGTTTTTATTACAATCAATAAAATAAACTAGACTTACTTTCAAAGAAGATGTAACTTAAAATCGTAAAAAATTAGTTGGTGCGAAGTTTTGGGGTAAGAAAAGAAGGTTCCTTGTACTAATCTATTTTTGTTAATTTTTTTTTTTGAAAAAATGAAATTCCACTTAAGGACTGCTACTACTTTCGAGAAGACCTATGAAAAATGTGTGTGCCTCACAAATGAGTTGTTGGCTACGAAACATCATGCAATATTTGATGATTCAGCTATACATATTTATATCTTTACTTTCAATCTTTTGATCAATCTAGAGGTAGCAGTAGAGGTGTACAAAAAAGAGGCTGGACCGACTAACCTAGCCAACCCCGCTCGAATTTGTGTTGGGTTGGGTTAAAAAATGAAATTTCAACCTCTTATATCTGGCCCGCAGATTATAGACTTCGTAACCCGATAGAGCATGATCCGACCGAATACTTCTTCATAAGAATTTTTCAAAAAATATTTTTATACATATATATATATATATATATATATATCGTGAAACACTATCTAATGTCCTAACTTTTACCACTCTGAGCTGCCATACTTACAAACTCAAATCTTAATTCTCTCACTTTCTATATTTCTTTCTCAGTCAATAGACTCGCCGCCCCTACTTTCTCACTCACAGTCCATCTCCATCTCTATCTCTCTTTCATTAATGCTCTATTTCTCATAGACCATAGTCTTACTTTCGTCTCTGTTCTCTATCTCAATTTCGTCCATCTTTCTCTTTCACTCTCAGCCTTAGCACTCTCACTCGTCTCTTTCATTCATAGGCCAGACTTCATAACTCATAAGGTTAGTTCATGAGTTATTGAGTTTGTAATGAAGTTAATTTTCATTTTTAATTTCATGAGTTTAAATTTTTTAATTTAAGTATTTCTTGTTGATGATTTTTTATTATTAATATCACTTCATATCTGTTGCTCAAATTAGAATAGCATGATGGTTAAGTAAAATATATATATATATATATATATATATAGCAAACTCCAAGGACTAAGAATCTTGGTCGTATCATCACTTGAGAAATTAGGAACAAAAACAAGTATTTTAAAAAGATATCCTTTGATCTTTATGTAAATAAGAGATTAGAATATGCATTGTTTAGTGTTACAAGGGGAGAGAATCATTGTTGAATGTTTGTTATGTTTAATAAGAGATTAAAATATGCATATACAACAAATTCCAAGGATTATTACATATATAAATTTTTTTTATATTTGATACTCTTGTTGTTGGATTGTACGTTAGTTTTTTTTATACTATTAGTGTTTATTTAAGAAGATAATTGTTAGATTTTTTTTTATCATTAATGCTATTATTTAATTAGTTTTGAATATTATAATTTTAGGTCTTGCTTTAGTATTCAACAATGCTTAATAAGTTGGTTTTATTGAATTTTGTAACTAGTCTGTGTTAATTTAGTTGACTATATTTGTAGTGTTATATTATCTAGTGTCTAAAATGTTTTGTGTACTTTGTATATATTAATGTGAATGGCTGATTAGTATTAAGTACCGTGTTAACTTCTTAGTTGTTAGTAGCTACTTAATACTTATATTGTTTTATGGATTTGCATTTTATTTATTTAGGATTGGAATTTTTGAGATAGAGAAATATCTTACTCAATCTGATACCCCAACCTAAACAACTGAAGCCTCATTACAACCTAATAATGAAACCCAAACTGATTCTACAATGACTCCTTCAAAGCAGTCTCAATAGCACCCGCTATAACCTCTAATAATCCTAGTCCTATACCAAAAACTATGGAAGGATTGGAAATACTACAACAAAAAAGGCCTTCCAAGGCGCTTTATAAGTGCCTTGAAAGGCCTTTCACGGTGCCCACAAAAATGCCTTGGTTGCAGGTGTCGTAATAGGCCTTGGCTACGAAGGCGCTTATAAGGCGCCGTAAAAGGTCTACCAAGGCGCCTATTAGGCGCCGTGGCTTGTTAAGTGCCTTGGTATTCTAAATACCAAGGCGCTTAACAGGCGCCGTGGAAGATGCCTTTCACGGCGCCTCTAAGGTGCCTTGGTAGATAAAATCTTCCTTGGTGCCTTATAAGCACTGTGGTACATATTTCCAGAGGGTATTTGTAACGTATTTGTCTATACTATCCCCTGGAATTTTATAAATGTAATCCAAATTCATTACATATACCAAATATTTGAAATAAAATGGAGTATAAATATATATTTACATACTAGTATTAAATTAACATAATAACTTGATCATAATCATATCCATATAGTCTATATAAACTAAGTATATATATATATATATATATATATATATATATATATATTAGTTTTTTAAGCCAAACTAATATGATCATCAAAGAATACATATAGTATAAATAAACAAAGATTAAGAACCTCAAATGAGAAATTGTATAAGTTCTTCGATCCACTCTTCAAGAAGTCTGTTGATATTATCCTTTGTATAGAAATTTTGTCCATTAAACTACAAATTCAAACACCTTATTAGTTAGAAAGTTATCAATCAAACTATAAATTAACTAATTAAACATATGGTTACATACCATTGTGGTAAATAATTTCACATTGGCTTGTTCAATGACTTCTCTCATAAATTTATATATGTAGAATCCACAATCAACACTTGTCGGTTGTCTTGGGCACTATACATAAGTATAAAGTAAACATAAGTAATTTTAATTAATCTTCCACCCAACAAGTGTTATTAATTCAAGTTTAGTACCTTTATTAACTTATAAACTAGACCATTTAGTTTTCCTTTTTTCCCTTTTTCTACATTATATATCTTGAATGTATTTTAAATTAGAAATGCGCAAACACAATAATAAAAAGTTAGCAATAGCAACCATAAGTAAAAATACCATAAGAAACTGAACTATAACAAAATAATTATTAGAGAACTTACTCAACCATTGTTAAACCAATTTCCTCACGGAGAGCTAAGCCGAGAGGATTTAGAAACCATGCATAACCTTTGAGAGGATAAATGATAAGCAACATCCAATGGTCCATACTATAAAATTGATGATAAAGATTATTAATATATAACAGTTAACTTCATATAGGAAGTAGTTGATCATATGACAATTTGTTAAGTTTAAAATCTTACCCATGATTCCAAGGTGTAATTAAAAATTGATGTTCATTCTCCATGGATAACATCCGGGTTGCTAAACTTATAGCACGATCCTCACGTAGACCACCTTCTATAGCAACTGTACTAGGATCTATGAACATATACCTAGCTTGATAGCTATATTGGGTCACTAAATGGTGTAAATGCGTACAAGTACAAAATGCAATGTGAATTAAGTGTTGTATTATATAATTGCCAACTATAGATATATGTATATATATGAAGTTCTATATATATATATATATAAAATAAACTTCTTACCTCATATATAATGTAATAGGTACGGCCCCAATCTTTTGTAACGTGCAAAACTCTATTATGTCTTCTTTGAATACGGGCAAACGAAAAGCTTCTCTAAACACTTCTTCATCAAAGGAAACATTAACAACAACACCTTCATCAACTCCTTGAATGGTATTCAATAGTAATCTTATAGAAGCTGGTGCACTATCAACAAATCTAAACTATGTTTGTGTAACAGATTCTGTTTTCTTTCTTTGTGGATGCACTCTTTCTTGTGTTTGAGGTGGCTGTGGTTGTGAAGATTTATTCTTCCCTGTTTGATGCCTATTTATATCATTAAACTCCTAAAATCCAAATAAATGATGAAATGTTAACAAACAAATTAATAATTCACATTAGGATTCAAAAAAGGATGAATTTATTTGGAAAATGGGTCTGCATACCAAATTATCTTCAAAGATGACAAGCATCTTAGGACATGCAAGATGCGATCCAAGTGCATCACCTACCAACCTTGAATCATCATCTAGATTTGGAATAGGAATTAGGGTTGTAGTATCAAGAACAACCTCTATTGATACACGAAAATTATTCTCCCCTAATTCTCTACCATGAATAATAGTTGATGAGGTTGACTCTTGTACATGTCCTAAAGCAACTATGTTATCACGAGACCCTACTACAAGCTTGCATGGTCGGTTCTACAATATAGAAAATAAAATACAATTTATAAATACAAGTAGTTAAAAAATAAATAAAAAAGAAACTCATATAAACATACTTTTTTGAGTAGTGAAGATGTTCCTACAGCCACCATTGGAATTACATGTATCTCTTGTGGTTGCACTTCTTCCCTTTGAACTTCTGGCCGTTAAGGAGTTGTATTAGAACCACCAACATTACTTTGTTGTCCCGCATGAATCTTAGCAATTTCTGCTTTGAACCGTTTTTCTTTTTCTTTAAGTATTTGTTGCATCTTGCGTGTTTGTTCATCTTGTCATTGTTTCAAATCAAATGATTGTTGCTTCTTTGTTGGAGTAGGTTGATGAAAATATTGTCT
>JXTB01000107.1:881768-895185 GCA_002914805.1 Parasponia andersonii | reverse complement strand
AAACCCAACATATTAGTACTCATACTCTAAAATAGGGAAAAAATGAAATCAAATTATTAATTGTAACAACTAATTGGAATTACCCGTTCGTGAAATGAATTAATAAAAGTTCGATGATGTTCATCGTGGATCCACTTCTCTCTTTTTGATTTCGTTGAGAATTATGTTTTGATCCAATTTATATGCTCCCTTCAACAAATCATCCCCAAAGTAAACCATTATTATTAAAGAATTCAACATTCAATTAATACAAGTCTAATTCACAATAAAACTTACTCGATGAAAGGTTGGACTTCAACTATATTTTGTAACAAAGTACGATATGCTTGGTCTAATTGTTCTCGTTTAACTGTACACACGATACCACTTTGGACTTCAGCTATATTTTGTAACACAGTACGATATGCTTGGTCTAGTTGTTCTCGTTTAACTGTACACACGATACCACTACTTACGCTTTTATTAATATTTAAAGATGCGGGTACTCTGATAGCTTCTACATTTGCCAAATACTCATAACAAAACTCAACAGCTTCTTCTGCGATATAACACTCTACAATGCCTCCTTGAGGCCGACTTTTGAAATGGATACATCCATCTCAAATAAACAGGACCACATGGCTTCACTTCTCTAACCAAATGTATAATAAGAAGTATCATTATATCAAAAAAATTAGGACGACAAAACTGCTCGAACATGCACAATGTTACAACAAGTTCACGTTGTAATTCGTCTAACTTGGATATATCGACCACCTTAGAACAAATTCCATTAAAAAATAAGCATAAACTGGTGATTGCATATCGAACATTTTTAGGTAATACGGACCTGATCGCTATAGGTAACAGATGTTACATTAGTGTATGACAATCATAAGATTTAAGTCCAATTAGTTTCAAATTGTTCATATCCACTAATGTTCTAATATTAGAATAATAGATTTCAGGAACTTTCACATTAAATAAAGATTGACACAATTGATATTTTTCTTCCTTTTTCAATGTGAAGTAAGCAAGGGGTAAATATGTTCGCTTCTCCCCCACTTTAGGAGCTAACTCTTTTCGAATACTCATGTCAACAAGATCTATATGGGTACTAATATTATCCTTATTATTCCCTGGAATATTTAATAAAGTTCCAATTATACTATCACATATGTTCTTCTCAATATACATGATATCTAAGTTATGTCTCAGAAGTAAATATTGCCAATACTCCAACTCAAAGAATATAGATTTCTTCTTCCAACAACTCTTTGGGGTTTTTACAACTTTCACATTACTCCGTCTTTTTTTTTTCTTACTGATATCACTTATTTTAACCTTTCCAAGCTTAAATTCAAGCTTAGAGACTGTTTCTAGTATCTCTGTCCCAGTTAAAGGTTGTGGTGCCAATTCAAATTCTTGAGAACAATTAAATGCTTTTTTTCAATTTCTGTATACATGTTTGCGAGTTAAAAATCTTCTATGGCCCATATAACTCAATTTTCTAGCATGTGTTAAAAACTGACAACTTGTTTTCTCATCACAAATAGGACATGCTTTATATCCTTTAGTGGAAGACCCAGACAAATTCCCATATGCAGAGAAGTCATTGATTATCCATAGTAAGACAACCTTGAGAGTAAAATATTCATCCTTATATGCATCATAGGCTTTCACACCATCATTCCACAAACTGTTCAACTCATCAATCAACGGGGCTAAATATACATCAATGTCATTACTAAGTTGTCTAGGTCCTGATATTAACATTATAAGAAGTGTAACTTTCTTTTCATTCATAACTATGGAGGAAGATTATAGATTACAAATATTACAGGCTAACTACCATATTTACTACTTAGAGTTGTATGAGGATTAAGACCATCAGCAGATAGACCAAGACGAAGATTCCTTGGATCACTTCCAAAAGAAGGCCATTTGTAATCTATTGTTTTCCAAGCTAGTGAATTGGCTGGATGTCTAAGTTTACCATCTTCTATTCTCTCATTCGCATGCCATATTAGATCTTTAGCATGCTCACGATTTCGGAATAGACGGGTAAAATGAGGAATTAGAGGAATATACCACAAAACCTTAGCAATGGTTCCAACTTTTACCTATTTAGAATTCTTATTCTGTTACCACTTAGACTCACCACATACTGGACAACAAATTGTATCTTTAAATTTCTTTCGATAAAAAATACAATCATTTGGGCAAGCATAAATTTTCTCATATTGTATACCCAATGAGCAAAAAGTCTTTTTAGCCTCATAAAAGGAAGGTGGCATCTCATTATCATTTGGTAATATCTCTCATAGTAAAGCTAACAAGTCTGAAAAACTCTTATCACTCCATCCATGTCTTGCTTTCAAATTATACAATTTCAATAATGCAGACAATTTTGTAAATTTCGTACAACCCGGGTAGATCGGTTTCTCAGTATCATTAAGCAATGATTGAAACTTAATAAGATCTGCATCTATTTCATACTGTGCATCATCAATCATTTCAAAAAGATCATCATTTAAATCTAACTCATAATCATCTCTTATACTCTTCTTTGATGAAAATCCGGTAATTAGAACCTTTTCACTATGCAAAATCTATTGTTTGTTACTTTGATCTATTCCATTGAAATATAAGTGTTCTTTTATCTTTTTAACACTTATCTTTTGCAAATTTCCATATTTAATACACGGACATGGAATTAAATTGGAATATTTGACATTTTCAATAGCAAACTCCAAAAAGCTATCAACTCCCTTTCTATATTCAGTCGATAGTTTATCCGCCAATATTCATTCCTTATCCATTCTAAGCACAATTGAAAAAATAAAAAATAAACAATTGATATAAAAAACTAACTAAATTGAGTACCATAAAAAATTGTACATAATCTCTCATATTTCTAGCATTAACCAATTGAGTAATTAAACCACCAATTATAAATTAACACTCATTTCAAATTATTCTTATATTTCTAAGTATTACTAAATTCAGAACTTAATTTATTCTTAAATAGTCTCATTTGTTACAAACAATTTGTCAATCAACCAAATATAACATATGACAAAATAATATCAACACAACAACCAATCCCACACAATTATAACATCATCATATCACCACAATATATAATTTCCTATATGATATCATATCTCATCTAGTTTTAATTTTCGAAAGTAATAAGATAAAACCAATGTGAAAGTGATATGCATAAGTCAATAAAAGAAAAAAATTTGAGAAAACATACCTCAGTTTACTAATTCACAAGTAATCTAAGTATTTTAACTTCTACAAAAACTTATACGCAAATTGAAATGATAAATAAAATTAAACATCTATAATCCACAATACTTTAAATTAAACATTGAATATGTAAATTTCTAAAAAACTACACAATATTCAATTAAAATTGCATAAATTTAGATTAATTAACACTAAGGATGGAAATTAAAAAACATAACCTAATATATGATTTCTAGTAAATAAACATGAAATTAGTATAAATTCATATAATACACCTTCAATTTGAAACTTTTTACAACTAAATGAACTCATATTTCGCCTAAAATAAATAAAAAAAATAGCAACAAAATAATAACAAATTCGGATTAATTTGCACTTAAATAGCAAAACATACCCAAAAATAAGATTTCTACTAAATAAATAGTCTAACTCGGCATTACAAGAGTAAAGATTATCAATACATGCTCAAGATATTCACATTTGATAAATTAGAGTTTCAAATAAAATCTCTTTCAAATATAACCTAAAACATGAAATTTCTACAAAATAATTGGTCAAAATCATGGTTAAGACAATGGGTAATCTAATTTTAGTGACAAAAACGAGTTTAAAAGCTTAAACATACCTTGTTTACCAGAAAAAATGGTGAAAATGGTGGAAGGGGGAGACTGGCTGCGGCTGGAAGTGAAGAGGGAAAATGGTAAGAAAAGAAAGAGGGAAGTGACAAGGACTCATTTTTTTGGGTCCTTTATATAAGGCCCCTACTTCAGCACTATATGGGCGCCGTGAAAGTTAAATACCACGGCGCTTTGTAGGCGCCGTGGTAGATGTGTATCACGATGCCTTATAGGCGCCGTGAAAGTTATATCCAACGGCGCCCATTAGGCACCGTTAAAGATATTATACCACGGCGCCTAAAACACGCCGTGGTATTTCCCCGTTTATCACAGCGCTTGTTAAGCGCCGTGATAGTTAATCGATTATCACGGCGCTTCCATACACGTACCGTGATAGTACACATTTTTAGTAGTAAAATAGGGTCAGATTCAAAAAATTATAAGAAAAAACCAAACAAGCCAGCCTCTAATATTTGGGAGCATTTTACTAGAATTAAGAATTGTGATCCAAATAATCTTAGATGTATTTGTAACTATTGTGAGAAAGATTATATGTAATTCAAAAACACGTGGTACAAGTAGCATGTTAGTGCATTTGCAAACCCAGTGTAAGAAATACCCTTTTAGAGTTGTGGATAAAAACAAAAGTTTCTATGTTTTTAGCCTATAACTGAAACTAGAAGTGAGAGCAATTTAGTTGCTATGAGTAATTGCAAAGAGGATTGTCGAGAGGCTTTATCTAAAATGGTCATTTTAGATGAATTATCATTTAGATTTGCAGAAGGAGAAGGATTTAAACATTTCTGCTTGAAGTTATAGCCTAGATTTATCCCTCCTTCAAGGCTAACAATTGCTAGAGACATCTTGCAACTCTTTCAAACTGAGAAGAATAAGTTAAAAGGTGAATTAACTAGGAGTTCGCAAAGGATTAGCCTTACCACAGATTGTTCGACCTCTCTTCAAAACATAAACTATTTGTATCTTACTGTCCACTACATTATTCTCAATGGAAGTTGCAAAAGAGAATTCTGAACTTTTGCCAAATAGCTAACCACAATGGGGAGACAATTGGTAGGGTGATTGAGTCTTGTCTACATGGTTAGAGATTAGAGAAAGTATTTACCACAACTGTAGATAATGCCTCTTCTAATGATACCGCTGTAGCCTATCTAAAAAGGAAGGTAAGAGGATATAATAGGGTTGTCCTAGATGGAGAGTTTATGCATTTGAGGTGTTATTGTCACATTGTGAATCTTATTATTAATGAAAGGTTGAAAGATATGCATGGTTCAATTGCATCCATTCGTAGGGCTGTGAGATATGTGAGGTCATCTCCAGCTATGTTACAAAAGTTTAAAAATTTGTATGGAACAAGAAAAAATAGAGTATAAGGGCTTGTTGGTATTAGATGTCCCAACAAGGTGAAGTTCCGCCTATTTGATATTAGAAGCATCTACAAAATTTCAAAAGGCTTTTGAGAGGTATGATGAAGAAGATAACAAGTACTTGAGTGCTTTTAAGTATGATAATAATGGAAAAGATAATGTTAGACTGCCAACAAGTGAAGATTGGGATAATGCAAAGGTTTTTGTGAAGTTTTTGAAAACTTTTTACAATGTGACTTTGAGACTTAATGGTTCATTGCAAGTACTTCAAATGCATTTTATCATGAGCTTTTGAGATTAAAAATCAGATCAGTAATTTAATGCATAGTGGGGATTGCTTTATGGCAAGTATGGCTTGAAGCATGAGAAGTATTGAGGAAATATGGATAGTATTAATTGTATCTTATTTATTGCTATTATTCTTGACCCGAGGTACAAATTTGAGTATGTCAAAGATTGCTTTGACTGTGTCTATGATCCCATCACTGCTACAAAATTGACTAGAATGGTTGAAACTCTCTTGAATAAGTTACTGGAATTTTACGGTGGTGGCACCACATTGGAGAGGACTATTAGTAGTGAAGGGCATGAGACTAACCAAGCTAAAGAAAAAGCTTTTAAGATCTAACCATAAGTTATTATCTCAATTTTTACAATATCAAAAGGATAAAGACTTCAATGAGAGAAAAAATGATCTTAATCAGTACTTATCGAAGGATCATATTAATCCTTTGACACTTAAATTTGACATTTTAGCATAGTGGAAAGAAAACAGCTTCAAATATAAGATCCAAGCTAAAATTACTTGTCATGTGCTTGTTGTCCCCGTATCTACTGTGGCTTTTGAATCAGCCCTTAGCACTAGAGGTCACATTTTAGATCCATTTAGGAGTTCTTTGAGCCCTAAGATGGTGGAGGCTTTGGTTTGTACCCAAAATTGGGAGCCATTACAATTGAAGGATTACATAAATAAGATGCAAACATATAAGCACATTGAATCAGTTAAATATATCTTATTAATATGAGGACTAGCTAGTACTTTTTATAAGCTATTAGTTATTTTCTCTTGTTGGAATTATAATTGTTTTGTTTCATTTGACTAATTTTGCTTGCTGAACATGGAGATGCAGAGTCTTCAAGTTTGGTTAATAGTGTGGAGCCTATTGTGGTAGATTGATTTGTCGTTACTTGTTTAGTACTTGGTAAGTTTAATGTTAATTCTCTTTTATATCTAATTTAATTGGTCTTTTGTATCTAATTTGATTCTGTTACTTATTCATGATGCTTTGGAGATGGATAATACTACTTCAAATGAACTTCTTTATTTGTTGTTTTTACTTTTTATTATATTTATATTTTTTGGAATGAATATGGACTTCTTTATTTCATGAGAGTATTATGTTTTAAGGTAACTATTTTATTTCATAAGACTATTATATTTTCAGTATGATATAATGTGGTTTTATGAGACTAGCAAGATTGTTGCTGCTTTAGTAATATCTAATATGTTTTATGGTTAGTGACGTTTGATTTTTGATTTTTAGATTTGAGTATTTATTGTGTTTTGAACAAAACTTTATGATTTATTTGTTTTAATACATAGAATATATTTCAAAAATGTTAAAAGGAGATCAGGTTACTTTTAAATATTGTACATACCATAGGATCATAAATGAGATACATCTTAGGCATCATGGTGTTTAGTGGGTAGCCAGAATCCCTGCCCTCGATGAGAGCCCGTAAATCTACGCTGAGTTTTCTAATTATTCCCATTCTATAGGGGTAAGCATTCAATTATCCCTCCGGTTCGGTAGGTTTAGGCACGTAGATGTTCCTCTAGTTTTTTGGGATAGGTATTAGGCAGAGAGTACTTAGTACACGTGGTACGAGTTACTTTGGTTCGTGATGAGAGGATGTGAACTCATGAGACGAAACAATTTATGATATGTATAATTATGTGGATTTGATTTTGGTTCTGAATGTGAGATTATTNTAATCTCAACGGTTGGACAAGCTGCGTAGTTTGTACTTGTTTTCCCACTCTACTTCCCTGATGAGTATTTAATCTCTATTAATTTCTTTTTTCTAGTCAAATTTATTTAGCCAATAGTGATAAATTTACTAGATAGATATATGAGGATAATTTTGCTATTAAATTGAGTTCTTAGAAATACAAATAATTTTATGTAAATTATTTAGACATTTGACTTATTTTGTTAAACTTCTTGATTTTAAACAAAAAGTTTCTAAATGAATTAAATGGAATTCCTCTAAGCTTTGACTGAAATATTTGCTTGAAAAATCAATATGAATAAGAGGTTTCTTTAATTTGAATATTTCCTTATTGTGAGGACTAAAATTTGAAACTTTTAAGTATTCAAATTTAAAGATTTTAGAAAAATTATTGTTTTATTAAAACTAAGTTTCGTAGAATTTTGTAAAAATCATTGTTTATGACCGTTTTAATTTTAAATTACTAAAAATTACGGCTTTAGAGTTTCAGCCGTGATATTAATGGAGTCACTAATGTTAGTTTCTTAAACAATAATAATAATAATAATAATAAAACACGGGTATATGGTATCATAACATGATCAGATTGATTTGGTGATCTATGAGTCTATGGCTTAGGATGAATGCACCACCAAGAACTTTCTTGCATTATTACGTTTGTCTCTGGCCGGTTATCGGGTTATGGAATTATGTGAACAAATTGACAAATCATAATCAAATTATATTATGTGAATATAAATGAGAGTGTTTTAGACTCACTACAACAAAAAAGGCCTTTCAAGACGCTTTATAAGTGCCTTGAAATGCCTTTCATGGTGCCCACAAAAGCGCTTTGTAATAGGCCTTGGTTACCAAGGCGATTATAAGGCGCCGTGGAAGGTCTACCAAGGTGCTTTGAAGGCGCCATGAAAGGCATCTTCCACGGCGCTTAAAAGGCGCCGTAGAAGATGCGTTTCACGACGCCTATAAGGCACCTTGGTAGACATCGTACGAAGGACCTTCCTCAGCACCTTATAAGCATCGTAGCACATATTTTTAGAAGATATTTGTAATGTATTTATCTATACTACCCCCTAGATATTTATATAAATAACATACACCAAATATTTGAAATAAAATAGAGTATAAATATATATTTACATACTAATATTAAATTAACGTAATAAGTTGATCATAATTATATCTATATAATCTATATAAACTAAGTATATATATATATATATATATATATATATATTAGTTTTCTAAGTCAAACTAACACGATCATCAAAGAATACATATAGTTTAAATGAACAAAGATTAAGAACCTCAAATGATAAATTGTATTAGTTCTTCGACCCACTATTCAATAAGTCTGTTGATATCATCTTTTGTATAGAAATTTTATCCATTAAACTACAAATTCAAATACTTTATTTGTTAGAAAGTGATCACTCAAACTATAAATTAGAAGAGAACTAATAAAACATATGTTTACATACCATTGTGGTAAATGATTTAACATTGGCTTGTTCAATGACTTCTCTCATAAATTTACATATGTAGAATCCACACTCAACACTTGTCGGTTGTCTTGGGCATTATACATAAGCATAAAGTAAACATAAGTAATTTTAATTAATCTTCCACCCAATAAGTATTATTAATTAAAGCTTAGTACCTTTATTAAACCGGACCATTTGGTCTTCCTTTCTTTCCTTTTTCCACATTATATATGTTGAATGTACTTTGAATTGGAAATGCGCAAGCATAATAATAAAAGATTAGCAATAGCAACTATAAGTAAAAATACCATAAGAAACTGAACTATAACAAAATAACTATTAGAGAACTTACTCGATCATTGTTAAACTAATTTCCTCACGGAGAGCTAAGCCGAGAGGATCTATAAACCATACTTAATCTTTGAGAGGATAAATGATAAGCAATATCCAATGTTCTCTACTCATAAAATTGATGATAAAGATTATTAATAATGTAACAATTAACTTCATATAGGAAGTAGTTGATTATATGACAATTTGTTAAGTTTAAAATCTTACCCATGATTCTAAGGTGTAATTAGAAATTGATGTTCATTCTTTATGGATAACATCCGGGTTGCTAAACTTATAGCACGATCCTCACGTGGACCACCTTCGGTAGTAACTGCACTAGGATCCATGAACATATACCTAGCTTGATAGCCATATTGGGTCACTAAATAGTGTAAATGCCTACAAGTTCAAAATACAATGTGAATTAAGTATTGTATTATATAATTACCAACTATAGATACATGTATATATATGAAGTTCTATATATATAAAAAAAAAATAAACTTCTTACCTCATTTATAACGTAATAGGCACGGCCCCAATCTTTTATAACGTGCAAAACTCAACTATGTCTTCTTTGAATACGGGCAAACGAAAAGCTTCTCCAAACACTTCTTCATCAAAGAGAACATGAATAACAATATCTTCATCCATTCCTTGAATGGTATTCAATAGTAATCTTATAGAAACTGGTGCACCATCAATAAATCTAAACTGTGTTTGTGTAACAGATTCCGCTTTCTTTCTTTATAGATGTACTCTTTCTTGTGTTTAAGGTGGTTGTGATTGTGAAGATTTATTCTTCCCCGTTTGATGCCTATTTATATCATTAAACTCCTAAAATCCGAATAAATGATGAAATGTTAACAAATAAGTTAATAATTCACATTAGAATTCAATAAAGAATGAATTTATTTGGAAAATAGGTCTGCATACCAAATTATCTTCAAAGATGACAAGCATCTTAGGCCATGCAAGATGCGATCCAAGTACGTCACCTACCAACCTTGTATCATCATCTGGATTTGGAATAAGAATTAGGGTTGTAGCATCAAGAACAACCTCTACTGATACATGCAAATTATGCTCTCCCAATTCTCTGCCGTGAATAATAGTTGATGAGGTTGACTCTTGTACATGTCCTACAGCAACTATGTTATCATGAGACCCCACTGCAAGCTTGCATGGTCAGTTCTACAATATAAAAAATCTGGTCAGTTCTACAATATAGAAAATCAAACACAATTTATAAATATAAGTAGGTAATAAACAAATAAGAAAGAAACTCATATAAACATACTTTTTTGAGTCGTGAAGATGTTCCTATAACTACCATTGGATTTACATGTATCTCTTATGGTTGCACTTCTTCCCTTTGAACTTCTGGCCATGAAGGAGTTGTATTAGAACCACCAACATTACTTTGTTATCCTGCTTAAATCTTAGCAATTTCTGCTTTAAACTGTTCTTCTTGTTCTTTAAGTATTTGTTGCATCTTGCGTGTTTGTTCATCTTGCCATTGTTTCAAATCAAATGATTGTTACTTCTTTGTTGGAGCAGGTTAATGAAAATATTGTCTGTGGCTAACGTGAAATCTCATTCCCCGTACACGTCTAGAATATTCAGGAGTATACCTGTAAATTTGGGTCGGGCCAAACGCGCCAGCCCGCGGCCCACCGACTTAGCCCATGGGCCAGGCCAGCCTGGCCCGGGTGTGAATGTTCCGGCCTCTAAGGCCAAGCCGGGCTGGGACATTGGTGCTGGCCCGCACACTTTTTTTTCCCCCTTATATTTTTAAAAATTTGTCTTATTAATTTAGTTATTTATTTTACTAAATAAGTAAGTAAACAACTAGCAATTTTATTTTTTATTGAAAAAGATTCATTTTTCTATTTATTTTTCCATTTTTTCATTTTTTTTTTAAATTACCGGACCGGGTGGATTTGATCCGGATTTAGTCCGGCTCGGCCTGGCCCCGAACTTTGTCCCTGCGGGCTGCCAGGCCGGGCTGGGCCTTCAAAAATGCTTTGCGGG
Source organism: Parasponia andersonii (assembly GCA_002914805.1). Lineage (NCBI taxonomy): Eukaryota > Viridiplantae > Streptophyta > Magnoliopsida > Rosales > Cannabaceae > Trema > Trema andersonii. The sequence goes on along the minus strand of JXTB01000107.1, from coordinate 884,082 downwards.
CCGGCCCGGTCCAACCTGCTTCTATTCCTGGCTCGGCCTGACCCGGCCAAATTTCTCCTCAGGCTCGAACGGACTGGGCCGGGCCGCCCATATTTACAGCTCTATTCAGGAGTGCCTAAAGTCATTGTTAAGATAACATTAGAACTGTCTATCTCGAGATTTCCCTCTTGGAACTGTTAATTATAATCTTCCTACAAAACATGTACAGAATTGAATATTAGACTATGCTATATTTTTAACAAAATTACAAATTAATATAATCAATATATTGTAATAACCAACTTACAATTCTATCAACAATCACTTAGATTTCCTCAGTATGGCCTCTTTTTTTAGGAACACGTCCTCTAGTCCACAGCTCGGATCTATCAATATCACATCGGCTCTCGTATTTTCCAATCTTAGCTTCTAATCCAGCATAACCCAAGCGAGACATATGATGTGGATATTTATTTTACGTTGCACTTCCCTGTTGTACTTTTCTAGCTTCCTCCCATTCTGCACTTACTCTTTTCTTAACAAACTCATCCCAAACTTTAGGTTCAATCCACGATGCATATGATGTTGGAGAGTGCTCTAATAACTCTGGACAAGTATGTCTATACTCATAAATCAGTTCAGTTGTAATCCTAGACTTAAAATCTCTCCACATTTTCCCACAACTTTTTAAAGTTTCTTTTTTTACTTTATAGTCCAATACAAATGTTTCCTACAATGTAAAAGAAATAATGTTAATACCAAATATATATTCTAATAAATATGAAATAGAAAGATTCATGTTCATACCAATATTGTATGCCAGAGCTCATCTTTTAGGTCCGTTGGTACAAGCGTCCAGTTATCAATGTTTATTCGGATCTTGCGATGAACCGTAAGGCCACAAAAGCTCGCCAAATATTTACTTTCATCCCCAGTTGGTTGTCCCCATTCATTGTACGCGACAACTTCTTTTTTGTTATCACTTCTTTTTATAATCAACTCCTTCATTGAGTCGTACCTCTTGGTTTCTTTTTGTATTTTCTTTCACCTTATCTATTTTGTGATGGTGTAAATTGATAAACATCATCTGCACCTTCATTTTTCATGTAATAATTACCTGTTAAATAATAAAACCACAAATGTAGATCAAAAATTAAGATAGAAAATAATTAGCATGTAAGCATAATAGATAATATATTTAAAAAAACAAAACTTCAATCCATAAAGATATAAAAATGAAACAAAAATATATAACTTATTTGATTTGTACCTCATTGGTTTCTTTCTTTGATTATCAATCCAAATACCTTCACCATCATCTCTTAAACATGTAACATCACCTTTATTAACGTCTTCTATCAAAGCCTCCACCGAAACTCCTTTTGAGAATATTTCATGAGTAACAAGTATTTCGTTCTCATCTTCAACTCCTAAATTTTAATATTCTTTTGGTTTTGTTGCAAGAACAATTGACCATCGAGCATCAAGTGGATCATTGATGTAAAATACTTGTTTTGCTTGTGTTGCCAATATAAATGGATCATTCTTGTGACCTATCTGGTTTAGATCAACTAAAGTGAAGCCTAACTCATCTTCTCTAACCCTATGGTTACTCTCTCCCCATTGACACATAAACACCGGGAACCGAAATGTGACACAATTAAGTTCCCAAATTTCCTCGATAATGCTATAGTATACCATATCATCCTCTATTGGGTTTTTATCCTTCGAACTTGAAAATTGTATGGTTTTTGCAACAATACTTACCCCACTATTTTGGGTTGTTCTTATGTGATTGCGGTGTCTTGTGCTAAAATAAACACTGTTAACTTGATAAGTGTGACATCCCCCGATTCTACATACGTATGTAAGGGTATTTGTACAAATATTTAGTGAAATCGGGAGACGTTACTCGACTTAGAACTGATAAAATAGTAAAAATTTAAAACTTTCTAAACTTTCTGGGAGAAAAAGAGAAATTCCTCTCATAATTATACATAGTCTAATTTATACGTATATACATACTCACATTATGGACCTTTCATAAAAATATACATAATGTACACACACTCAATAATTACAAAATCCTCTATTAGAAACCACAGCGTCAAAATGCTCATATACACAAGCCGTGGTCAGAAAGTCAACACTCCTCCTCTAACTCACATATCATTCGTACGTTCTGCAATGTAAGAATATTAATGAGTATAAAACTCAGTAAGTAACATATGCACATGCAGAGTACATATAACATGAAACAAATGGTCATATGGTTGGGATCCCTGTGTATATTGTATTGCCTGATAAGACCGTGAATTGTATACTGAGCCACTCA
>JXTB01000107.1:832858-876284 GCA_002914805.1 Parasponia andersonii | reverse complement strand
AATGTCTCTATGTCAATTAATCATATTCTCATGCCCCAAGAAAATAGAGAATTTTGATGATAACATACCTTAATGTGCTACTATATATATGGTTCGTTTTTTGGCATTCTAAAATCAACAATCTCCTAATTTTTTATCAAACTGAATTCTGAATAATATGGCTTTGGATGGAGACAAAGTTCCCAATATGAAGTTTAAGAGGATGTTTTTCACGACAGAGGACATAGAAGAGATCAACTACGCCAATAATGCCCAATTGCAGGTTGATTAATTATTTTTTCCTTTTTACCTAAGATATATATATATATATATATATATATGTGTGTCACTTTTCATATTTTTTCATAGCTCTAATATTTTTTGATACTAATCTTCTTTCTCACCACTATAAGTTTTCAAATAATGTCATCGTCTCTTGGAAATATGAGAAGTTCTTTCGTGAGGTCTACGAATGCATGTGATCATAATGAATAAAATGGTAAATTCATAGGTCATGATCATTTTTTCAATATTAATGGTAAAAAAAAATAATACATGAAAACTAACTTATATATGCTCTACAGAAATTTCCCAAATAGTTTAATTGGTCTACAAATTACGACAAATGCTAAACGATCCAATTCATCACATTCAAGTATAATAGAGTCTCTCGAAGATATATTTTGCACTTGCCCTCAAAATATTGGTGCAAGAAGCTGGCCTTTTGTAATTGATCATATCCAAATTAAGTAATACTAAGTATCTAACATAAAATTTGTAAAAATTGAAAGAGTCTACCTCAATTTTAAACTTTTGCAACTAATGATCAACTCCACATTACTTTACCTAATTAAAAACATTGAATATATAAATTTCTAAAAAACTATACAATATTCAATTAAAATTGCATAAATTTGGATTAATTAATACTAAGGATGGAAATTAAAAAGCATAACCAAATATATGATTTTTAGTAAATAAATATAAAATTGGTATAAATTCATATAATACACCTTCATTTTGAAATTTTTTACAACTAAATGAACTCATATTTCACCTAAAATAAATAAAAAAAATAACAACAAAATAATAACAAATTCGGATTAATTTGCACGTAAATAGCAAAACATACCCAAAAATAAGATTTCTAGCAAATAAATAGTCTAACTCGGCATTACAAGAGTAAAGATTATCAATGCATTCTCAAAATATTCACATTTGATAAATTAGAATTCCAAATATAAACTCTTTTAAATATAACCTAAAACATGATATTTCTACAAAATAATTGTTCAAAATCATGGTTACGATAATGGGTAAGCTAATTTTAGTGACAAAAAAGAGTTTAAAAGCTTAAATATACCTTGTTTGCCAGAGAAAATAGTGAAAATGGTGGAATGGGGAGACTGTTGGCCGCGGCTAGAAGTGAAGAGGAATAGGGAGTTGTCTGCTGCTGGGCGATCGTTTTAGGGTCCTTTATATAGGGCCCCTACCTCGGCGCCCTAAGGGCGCTGTTAAAGATGAGATACTACGGCGCTTTTTAGGCGCTGTGGTATTTTATCACGGCGCTTAATAATTACTGTGAAAGTTAAATACAATGGCACCCAAAGGGTACCATTAAAGATGAGATACCACGGCGCTTCTTAGGCGCCGTTGTATTTTATCATGGCACTTAATAAGCGCCGTGAAAGTTAAATACAACGACATCCAAAAGGCGCCATTAAAAATGGGATACCACAGCGCTTCTTAGGCGCCGTAGTATTGCCTCCGTCTATCAAAACACTTATTAAGAACCGTGATAGTTAATCACTTATCACGGCGCGTCCGTACACGCGCCGTGATAGTAGATATTTTTAGTAGTGACTAGCGTCTAACCAATCGTTGCCCTTATATTAAGGCGGGATCTTTCATAGGGCCACCACGGTTGGAGGGTGCTTGATCAATTTTCAAATGGAATAAGTTCATATCTTGATTCTAGTAGTATTATTATATAGATAATAGATATATACTTAAATTATTAAACCCGCGACTATATTTGTTTCATCTACATTAGACAAAGGCTATGTATGTATATCTAATAAATAATTGGAGCATATGTACAGAAGGTACTTAAAAGATAAAAAGAAAGCATAAATTAAAACAAAAAACAAACGGGGTGACTTAGAATTAGAATCAGCATTACAGAAATTCAAAGAGAGAATCCAAGACCAGCCGATCTTTTGGGCCAACGAATTCTTAAGACCAATATCTAATATAATAAAAACAATATTAATATTAAAAATATTGAGTTGTCAAACAAGGATATATAATCTACGCAGTCAATAATTTTTTTCCTCCTAAAGCAGTACATGTATTATAAATTAAATCATCAACGTAGGTGAATTAAGTCTTACGTTTAAATTACGCAATAAGAATAAATTTCATGGATTTAACGAGACGGGGCTGCTACAAGTTTGTTGTATACTAGACTTGCTAGTACATGATATATTACCATCAAATTTGATCTAGGTAAATACATTTTATTATTATTGATTAAAAAAATAAAAGAAGACTTTTATATACATAAATATAGTTCTTGCTTTGTTTTTTAAATTTTAATTTTTAAGTTTTACATATTAAGATTGCTATTAGACACAAATCAAACGCTTCACTTAGTTGAAACCTATATAAAGAGCTATAATGCGTGACAAGTCTGATCATGCTATAACATACCTAAATTATATAACTAAGTCTGTTTATAAATAACTAGTAGAAGGATAACATAATTAACATTTATGTAAGCATTAAATTTAAATTACCAGGAACTTAACTGGAAACGGCCACAGGTAATAGTACCCGATTTGATAAGTAGATGTAAATGCATTCGTGACTTGACTCAGCCGAAATTGGCAAAGAGAGAAAGCAGTCAAAGTCAATCTAGCGGTGATGGGCCGGGTTGACTCAGTTTACTTTACCACAATTTCTGTCAGTAAGTAAGTTCTGGTACTACTTTAATAGCCCAATTAGTTAAGGGCAACATTTTTATTTATAGAGAGAACATTAGTCTTTGTTTGGTAACGTTGAAAATGACTCGAGTTCGAGGCTCTTCGAGGCTCAGGTGTTCATATACATAAACATAGTTTGCATTCGATTTTTCTCAGGATAAAATATTGGATCGACTGGGAAAATCGAAGTAATGGATAAGTACATAATTAAGTAATTATTTAATTACACGTCCGACTAGTTATACTATATTAGAGGCTTTGTGTGAGTCTTTATCTTCTGTTTGGTGGAAGGAGTTGTTGAGCATGGGAACGGGAATCTGATAGATTCGTATGTTTGTTACGAGTTCTGTATTTTTTGACCCATGAGAATGTAAAATTCTTTAATTATGATTTGAGATAATACAAAATTCACTGAAATAAATGATTTTCACATTAATCCTCATCTGAATTTATGGGCTCCACAATAAAAATAAAATCTTTGAACTCTATCTTTTATTCTAAATTCTTATACCTGTGCAACTAAACAGCTTTTTAACATTCTCAAAATCCCAAAAAATATATAATCAAGTAATATAATTATTCAGATTTTTCATATAATCACATCACATTAGTTTTCTATTAATATGAAAACTTGGAACTCTCCGTACCAAACAAAAGCCTATAAAAATTGAGAACGTGATGCAATAGGTTCACATAAACAACAATGTAAACAAATAATTTCCTAAAGAGAATGCAAATAATGCAATAGGTTCACATAAACAACAATGTAAACAAATAATTTCCTAAAGAAAATGCAAATAACTAAGTACTCACGTTAATAGTGTACAAGAAAGATATCCGTCATATTTATTATGTATATATATATATATATATAAATGGATAATATGGTAGATGTTTAGAAATTATTTTATAATATTCAACATCTAATACCAACTAAAACGAAGAGTGAGTTGTTATATCATGGCAAATTTTGATAAATAGATTTGAAGCGTTTACCAATGAAAAATGATTATTAACTTGTCACGTCATTTAATTATTACTATTTAGTGAGATGGTACAGTGGTAAAAGTTGGTATGTTTCTGGTTTTAAATGTGAAAACTCATTTCCTATCAGCTTATCACATTCTTATTAATATTTTAAAAAATATATAATTTTCACAAAGGAAAATTAAGCGGTAGGATATGAGAAAATAGTCAAATACCTAAGTAAAATTGCTAACTAGGGACAACACATTATATATATATATATATATAATTGTGGTAAATGCTTTGAATCGTCATAACTTTTATTAAATTCCGCAGATCTTCATTGCACTATTTATTCTGATATTGTTTTATTTAATCATTTGTTGATCTTATGCACTACTTGTAAATTATATTTCTTACGACAAAAAAGGAAAAATCAAGATTATTTGGTGAAAAGTGTGAGATTTTTAAACGTGTACCGGAAAATCGATTATATTCCGAATTTTGCAAAGCAATCAACAATAGCTATAGAAAATAAATAAACAAAAATGAAAATGTAAAAATGAAGTAAAAGAGTGCTTTGCCTTTTAGGTATCTAATCATTAACGTTTAAAGCCCGTTCTCAATAATCTTAGATTTTGGACCATATGCTGATCCGTCTTTTTGACTGGGAAAGTTGACTCCCATGCCTTCGCGTTACTAGCTTGGAATTTTCAACTATCCTTTATTTTAGCATATGGCTAATTTCCAATAATTTCACTATAATAACACTCATAACTCACCTCTAATATTGATATCTTCAAAAGGAAATTAATTAGGTGAAGTAACCTTTTTTAATATTGTGTTTTGGAATAGGCCCCTTTTATTTTATTTTATTTTTTACAAAATAGAGCCGCCCTTCTTTTTCCTCTCCTCACTTCTTTAATTAATTACTTATTTATTTACAAAAAGATCTCCATATAAATTGACATAAATGCCTTAATATAACATTGAATAATGAAATTCTATTTCTTAGCGTACCCTCTTTATTTAAAGAGAAATTGGATTAATGTGTATTTAATTTTGCTTTAAAATTTCCTTATTCTCCTTTTGCTTTTTTATTATTTAATGTTTATGTTCCTGAAAAAATATCTCGAGTCTCCAATTTAGTGGATATTTTTCATTTAATTTTTATACACTTATTAAAGCAATTTTTACCCCTTTATATATTAAATTGTATTCATATATACGCATAAAGTTTCTTGAAAATATATAATTTTGTTTTTCTTAAGGATAATTAATATCTTTGTTTTTGCTCCATTATGCTTACCTTTTTTTTTTTTGTAATACAGAATAGAAAATTATGTTTATGAAAAAATATTAAGTGTTGTTAATGCTATTGATTTTCTTTTCTTCTTATTTTTCATAATATGTATTGTGAGCAAAATAGAAAACTCATGTTTATTAAAAAAAAATCATGGTAGTTTTTTTGTTATTGACTATTCACCGTGGAAACAATATACATCAAAATCTTGAAGAAAACCAATAAAAATATAGAAGAAGATTTTTTTTTTCAAAAAAAAAAGCTAATACTAGGGGTTCCAATTATTATACCAAATTTTTTGTACCTAAAATATATATGATGTATGAGTTGTCACTATTTAATTGCTATTATGAAACTTACTATAAATAGATCAAATATTATCAGCAATTGAGTAGTGACAAATTATATACCACATGGTATTAAAAAGTATAATAGTGGGGCCTCTATGCATTATCTAAAAAAAAAGTTTCAAGAACTAATAGATAGTAAAGTATTATGAGGGTGGGAAAAAAATATTTTCAAAAATATTTACCGATAATTTTTTTGTACTTAATGAAAATTTAATAAGTGTGTGAAAAAAAATTATCAAAATTTGAAAGTTGGTAAGGGGTGTATTTAGAAGAAAGCTAGTGGGGAGTGAAAAAAAAAAAAAAAGAAAAACAAGAGGGTGGCATGTGTGGAGAGAAAAAAAAAAGTGTGGCAATAGAGCTACTCTTTAATTATCCGAGGAAAATAGAAGACTCAAAAAAGATCAACATACTACAATAAAACAATCATGATAACAAATAGATCAATCTTACAGAATCACACACTCAAGAAGCACCAATAAAGCAATAAATCAAGACACCAAGAATTAAAGTAATTAAGCTACAAATCAGCCTATGTCCATTATAGAACACCACAACAGTTTTATTGACAAAATAATAAATATAGATGACAAGGCAATTCTTCTAGAAAGAATTTCGACAGACCCAAGTATTTAACTCTCTATGTCTACTTGTTATTCTTCTTTGTCTATTTACCAAAAGAAGAAGTCCTCGTACAAGATCTCTGAAAGAATTCTAGTAAACCCTAGTGTTTAACACTCTTTCTTTGTTCTCCAATTCTCTCTGCTTGATTATTAAATAATGCGCTCTGTATCTCTATATCTCTCTAGAGAAGACTTACAACCCCTTATATGTTATATCTTTTGTTGATGTATATGGTTATGAGTTATGGGATTCTAGGTTTCCTTGTTACTTGAATCATACTACAATTGAGTCTTTTAAATAACCACTCAGTTATCCAAAAGATTCCCATTTTTAAGTCGACCGTAAAACTACTCTCTTATTTTTTCTTAGTTATACCCAATTATAAAAATTACCCATAAAGACTCTCTATCCAATTTTTTAATCGTAATTAAGCCTATTAATCTATCAATTTAATTACATGACAGTAAAATCTATATATGAAAATTCCAAGTCTTTACGCAGTTTAATGATCATTATAATATATATATATATATATAAAATGTCTTGACGAATTCTGATCCTCTAGAATATTTTATTTTCTATGACGACGACCATGAATTTCGAGAGGAAACTGATTTTTCAAGTAATTTTCTTTCTATGTCTTGACAGTCTGTAGCTATCACAACATTGAATGTTAAAGTCAAATTTTCACAAATAATTTAGCAAATATGTCTTGTGTAATCAAGTTATAAAATGGTCTGTTTTTTAAAACATCCTATCAAAGGGTCTATTTTGTAAAAGACTAGAATGATCACTCCACACTATATAAGAACTAGTTATAATACTGCATTAATACATAGAGGTTGATCAAAATTTTCTTTCTGAAAAGAGAGCATAATATTGTTGAGTTTTATTAATTATTGGCTAAGGACTGTAAGTCTGCATATAAAACTTTAATTGGTCTGTTTTAGGTTGGTTATAATTAACCTATATAAATTATTAGTTTGGAAAAAAGAAAAGTCTTGCTTGATCTTCTCCAAAAAAAATATAATTAATTAGTATAATTGATCAGTCTAGAAAATTGGTTCTGGCAGTCGATTTTTTTTTTTTCTGATCTTGGACGTGTTTGGTCTCCAATACGACGTATACGTATAGAAAATATCCCTTAGAGCAAGAAAACCAACTAATGCATCTTACGCGGTAAAGAATGACGGTATATATCCGAAAATTATCATCTATAACGGCACTAACGTAAACATTTCTTTACACGTATTATTGAGGTTGAATCATTTTAGTTTCACTCGTTTTCCCGATATTTAATTTTTTTTCCTTCCTGAAATGGCAACTTTCAACCTTAGGTATTTCAGTACTCTCCTTGGTTTGCTTTTTCTAATAATATGTTTTTATTTTCCTTTTGCGTTAAAGTAGGATTATACCAGGGGTCACTTTCTTCTTTTTTTTTTTTTCAGTATAGGATGACACTATATATATATATATATATATATATATATATATATATATATATATATATATATAGATGTTTTCTGAGTGCACGAGTCAAATATGATACTTTAATTCCATAAAAGTAATTGGTCCGCACACAATAATATTGCAGTTTCCATCACGTAACTACCAAATTCGGTTCTTTATTTATTTCTTATAATATGTACAATTAACATTAGGGATGTATACAAGCTTCTCTCTCTTCTTTCTATCTTTTAGATCTCTAGTAGGAGTCTTTCTTTATATTTTTATTTTTATAAATCTTTCCGCATATATAAAAGTATTGTACCATATATCTAGATATATATATATATATATATATATCTAGATTTATGGATATTTTATTGTTTTTATATATATTTTGTTAGTATTCCTTTAGATCTGAAGTTTTGAGATGCAGATTCGAAGATTTCACTTTGTCAAAGATTATGCTTTGTAGAAGATTCATCTTTGTATCAATCAAAAGAACCAATTCTAATAATAAATGATGATTTAAATATACTAGAGAGATATCTCTCTTATAGAGCTCTAATATATCCTTTATGTGGATTTATGTGGATTTATATGCACATCATTTATGTATGTTTTTTGCTTACTATTTGTCAATAAGGATTTAGTTTAGTTGATTATTTACGGATATGAATTATCTGTAATCTAATCTTTATATTAAATTTCTGAGCATATTGCTGATGAAATGAATGTCATCTATTCAAAAAAGAAAAAGAAAAAGAAAACATTAGAGATGTATACACGAAATATTATACATACAAATCCTACAAACAATTATATGGTATGTTTTTGGTAAGGTCCTAGTACTTCGGTTAGAAGCATGTCATAACAATATGGCTATTTAATATGAAAACACCCTGAAGTCAACTGATTTGATAAAATTAACCCTAAATTTATTTTTTTAGAGTAAAACTCTATGATGTTAAGAATATAAGTTTTGTCATACATATTTATAAAGACAGCTTCACATTGTGTGAAATTAAAGGGCATAACTGGTATTTCATAATATAATATGGTTTCATCTAGAATCTCTCTTTTCTTTCTAGTTTGGAAACTATATTATATTAGTTTGGAAACTATATTATATAAGAAGCTTACAAAAAAGAAAGAAGGTTTTTGTTTTTTCAGTTGCTTCTATTGTACATTGACTAGCGCAACCCATTTCTTAAGCCGCTGTATAAATTCTATTGTTCACTGACTAGTACAGTTCCTATTATTCTTCCTTTAGCTTTAAACAGTCAAATAAAATTTTTTTGATTTTTTTTTACACTATATTAATGACATAAAAAAATTGTTAATAATATGTAGTAATATTATGCACTTTTATAACTATATTACGATTTCTTAAGTTGGGTATGCTTTAAGACTAAAATTAGGATTTAATTTTCAAATTGGTTATATATAAATTATTGATTTTTTTAAATATATAATATGCATATCTTATTCAGTTAATGATTTATTTTAAAACATACAAAAGTTTATGATTATTACATATAAAAAAATTTACATTTTAGGAAGAAGTATACATGTGTAACATAAATGAAAAATAGATGCCAAATTTGTGGAAAATGAGTATAATATCTGAAATACCATTTATATCTTTTGAATTCATACAACGTAAGACTTTCATTACAATTAGGAGTGTCAATACTTAAATTCTCTAACATTAGGGATTTTATTCTGAAATAATGAGTTCAGGCTTAATTTTACAAATTGTTTTGAACTTAAGGGGTTTTTATACTAAATAGCGCAACAATATTATATATATTTTGTGTGTCCCGAATTATTACTCATTTATGTACATATACTTGACCAAATTAAAAGTATCCAGTTCCGTTGAATATTGCCTCTTTAGTACTATATATTCCGCGTTGTTTTATCCTAGAACGTATAACCGTGTTCTTTTAATTTTTGTGCCTATGTAGTAAGAGTAGGCTACTACGACTTTCCTCCTTTTTGACCATCTGACTCATCTCACCTCAAAAATCGTCCTATCAAACCACATATTACCACAAAAAAAAAAAAAAAAACAAAGACCAACAAATTTTGTAACTCTTTTCCAAGTCTTTTTTTTAATATTATTTTTTATTCTCTGCCTATATATTTATATATATTATGACATAAGCTAATTATTAGAAGTTAGCCGCAAACTCTTACCATCACACAACCAACAAAATCTTCTTCCTTCCATACTAGGCTTATCTCTACTTCCGAACTTTCAAAGATCATTATTATAGTTGTTATAATATAACTTTAATTTTCTCGATTTTTCTTTCTAAAACTCTAATCTCTAGTTACTCTTGCCATGGAAGATATTGAAGTTCCTCACTATTTCACATGCCCAATATCACTTCAAATCATGAAAGATCCGGTAACAACCATAACCGGAATAACGTACGACCGGGACAGCATCGAACACTGGCTATTCAAGATCAAGAGCACCACTTGCCCCGTAACCAAACAGCGGTTACCAACAGACTCCGACTTGACACCAAACCACACTCTCCGCCGTCTGATCCAGGCTTGGTGCACCGAGAATTCGTCACGTGGCATTGACCGGATACCGACGCCGAAGCCTCCGCTGACCAAAGACCAAATCCTCAAACTCCTCAAAGACCTCGGCCGCCGGCAAAATCCTCAGCTTGGTCATCTAAAGATTATCAAACAACTCGAAGTTCTTGCCTCGGAGAACGACAGAAACCGGAAACTCATGGCGGAAGCCGGCGTTTTCGAAGCCGTGATGTCGTACATCGTAACGACGTGTTTCGATCAAAAGAACCAAGGCGAAGGCCTCAGAGAAGCTCTCATCATACTTAATCACCTCATATTTCGGATCCCTGCTCCAACCGGACCAAACCGGACCCGGTTCATCGATTCGCTGACGTGGATACTGGGCAGCCGCCACGTAGAGAATCACGTAAAAGGGTACGTCCTCACGTTGCTGCAATCAATCATAGAAAACCACCCAAACCCTAGCGAGTTAGATAGGCTAAAACCCGAGTTCTTCAACAGTATTGTAGTAGGAGTTTTGAGGAGTAATACTGTAAATAGTAATAATACTATTACTACCAATGCCGCTCTGAAGATTATGCTGGAGACTAGCCAGTGGGGGAGGAACCGGGTCATGATGGTCGAATCCGGGGCGGTTTTTGAGCTCGTGGAGCTCGGGTTCGTGTCGACAGAAGTGAAAACGACCGAGCTGGTTCTGGGAGTGCTTTTTCACATGTGCTGTTGTGCGGATGGGAGAGCTGAGTTTTTGAGGCATAATGGGAGCATCTTCGCCGTTTCGAATAGGATCTATCGGGTTTCGCCGGCGGCCGATGAGCTGGCTGTGAGGATACTTTCCCTGATTTGCAGATTCTCGGGAACCAAACAGGTGCTTCAGGAGATGGTTGAGGTTGGAGCTGTGTCCAGGCTTTGTGTCTTGCTTCAGGTTGAGTGTGACGCGTCTCTGAAGGAGAAAGCTAGGGAGCTTATCAAGACTCATTCCAAGGAATGGAAAGAGCATTCCTTTTTTGGTGATTCTTGTTATCCCAATTGACGATGATGATCGATCGAATAAGATGCACACAAAATAAAAAATAACTAGTACTATATGTATACGGCAGTATATATATATATATATATATATATATATATATATATATAATAGGGATTATTTTAATGGAATGTACGAAAAATGAATAGAAATAAAATAAAAGGTATAGGAATTATTATTATTTGTAATACATTGTTTACTTAAAACTAATAAGAATGATAATCATATTGATTAGAATACTATTTATTTCTTTATTTTAACTCAGGAAAAATAATAAGAATATGTTATATTTACTAAATTGTTCTATTAAATGTATGTATGATTTAAAGTAGATATAAATTTTTAGGATAAAATTATATTTTATAATTTTAATAATTAAAAAAGATAAAAAAAAATATTTACAGATAATCAGATTACTTAAGGTATTAGTGGGAGAAGTATTCTCGTTATTTTCTTCTAGATCTTACATATTTTCCTCTTTTTTATATTTTAGTAAAATTTTGTATGAGAATTATTACCCTATATACCTTTCCCATTATTCTTTAATAAATATGTCATTACTTTTTTGCCGAGAATCTAAATTTGACAGTTAAATTTCAATTTTATGGTTACAAACATAAATATTTTCATTAAATTTAAATTGAACGACCATTTAGATTTCAATCTAAATATCAAAAAAATCTATCGATAAACAATAAAAAAAAAAAAATACTCTTTCCCATATTTATATATAACACTAATTTTATGTTCTCAATTTTTGGCCAACTATTATAATAATGAATATGAGACATCATACAAAATTAAATTTGAAACTACGAATTTGTACTTTTATAATATTGTCATAGTCATTTGTTAAGTTTAGGATGAAGTGACATCAGTATATAATTAGTTGGAAATACAGAAGAAAATCCATGTTATATGAATGGATTTTACAATAACAATATAACTTTGGTTTGCAGTAGTAAACTGGGGTGATTTATAAGTACTTATGATTTTTTTCAAGTACTTGACAATGGTATGAAGTTAGTGAATATTTCTTCTTCAAAATATTAAATTCATTGGGGTGTTACAATACTAATATTATTAGTAACTATAAGGAAAAAAAATACATTATAATTAAAGAATAATCCACAGGCTATGATATATCCTAATTAAATTGAGAATTTCAATGACAATGATGCAACAAGCTAGAAGCGCGCATACGAGGAATATGCCACTCATTATCATACTACACTCCTGCAAAATTTGTTAATTTTCGCAAGAGTACCGCTATTATGGAACTTACGTGGATTTTTGCATGAATATCAGAAGAATATGTATAATACACTTAATGATTAAGACAAACACTGAGAATTTTACAAAATACTAAGAAAACTCTCAATAAAACGTTTATATATTCAAGTCTCTTTAAAACATTATGCATAATTTTCCTTATAAAGAAGCAAAAAACGAAGCCCTAATTAAGAAAATATAAAAACTAATCAGCCCCCAAAATAATGAAAACAAGAATAACAAATTCTAATTCGTAGTAAATTAAAAATTTCCGTTTTGACCCCTGAACAATATTGGAATTCGCCCAAAATCATAAGAGCTAAGTTTTAGTTAAAGGGTCGTTTCGACGAGTAAAATTCGAAAGTGGTATTATTCTACAAATATTTGACATCATTAACCAAGATTGGACTGGTAAGGTCAAACTTCGGCCTTTGGGTGTTAGGATGATTAAGAGTTGAACTTTTACGCATAAAATCTCAAAAGAATTACAAATCCATAAATAAGAGAATAAAAATTTAACTGTAAAAAAAAAGTTAATAAAAATATTTTTTTTATCAAAATTAATATTAAGGGACTTCAGGGGATTCTACTCTAATATTAGAAAATTTTATGAGATTTTGCTATAAAAAATTGAATTCTCCAAATTGCAGTGCATGCGCATGAACACTTTCATCATGGGCCATTGATAAAACTTAAGGGCGGCCCAATGACGTTTTATAAGCAAGTCCACTCCGTCCGATCTGTACAGGTAGCCCATATACATAAAAATGGGTATCGGCCAACCAGTAACCACAAAGTTCAGCTAAGCTCACATGGCACGAAAGTGTTGGAAAGCTCTAACTTTATGGCATTAAGTATTTTATTGGGTTACTTCTTGATTTCTTTTTACGATTATTTACCGATATTAGCTTGTACTTGTGTGCGTTTGTAATATATATTTATATATAGGTAAGGTTTTAACGGAGATTTTTATTTTTGTTTCATAAATAGATGCTCTAATTTGAACCATCCGATTTTGACGTGATAGTTATAATAATAATAATAATAATTTTACTAAAAAATTTAACGTAATTAATACATATATAAATATAGAAAGTTATTTAAAACATAAAAAATAGGTAAGATGATAAAATGGTTAATTATATATATATATGAGTGAGTTTTTAATGGGTATTTTTATTTTTTTCCATGAATGGATAATGAATTGGTAAATTTGACTAATTTGGAAATAAACTTATAATAATAAGTCATCTTATTCAATATATTAATTTCTAATTCTTTTTTACTTATTTCTTTTCTGAAAATTTAATTTAAAGTTTAATTTTTTAATTATCTTTAATTTAAAACTATATGTACTATTGTATCTTTAATATTTCATAAAATTCTTTTTCACCAGTAAAATCTAAAGTAGCATAATTTTCATATTATGAATAAGTTATTTCTTCAATAACAAAAGATTAATAAAACAACTACATTGAATCAAAATTTATTTTTTAAAAAAATTATGTATCAAATAGCTTAAAATTGTACACCTTCTATTGTTGTTTTTTTTTCTAACGAATAAAATAGCTAAGAGTGATTTGAGATTATTAAGTATTTTTCACTAGTTTTATTTTCTTATATAAAAAAAATTAACCAACTTATCAGATTATCCATTTTTTTGTTTTAAATAACTTTCTATATTTATACATGTATTAATTATAATAATTTTTTTTTACTAAATCTACTAACATTATTTTAACCATTAGATTAAAATTCAATGGCCTAAATTAGAATACTCATCCATAAAGTAAAAATAAAAATCTCCATTAAAACGTCACCCTAAAATATAAATATATATATATTTAAAGACCTCAAAATAGAGGTATATTTAATAATTAAATATTACTCTGTGACTAATAAATCATATGGCACGTTAACGTAGGCTATGTAAGAACAACAAAATATGATGCTGTTGCATTAACTTAAATATAGCTAATTAAAAATATGATATCTGCTACATATAGGTGATCAATATATACTTAATCATCACGTAGGCTTAAGGTTATGTACTAAAAGGGAGTGACAAATTCATGGGTGAGACACGAATATAATTTGTACAAACAAGATTAACCATCAGAGCAATAATATGGCAGAATAATAACAATGAAAACAAAAAAAGATCATCAAAACATCACATAAATATATCCATCCAGCCATAAGATAATCACCCATTCTCTCACATTCTTCAATTTATTAAAAACGAAAATAAAGTAGAATCCATACAAGCCAACAAACAAAGTATGAAGCACAGTAAAACATGCAATGATGATCATAAACAATGTATTAATGTAAATATAGTTATAATAAGCTTGAATTTTGATTCGGACTGAGGTTACATCAACAACAATGACTTGAGTCTTCTGTGGTGTGAGATATGTAAGTGTCATTTTACTTTTTTTCTTTTCTTTTTTAAATTTTGTTTTGTACTAAAGGAAATTATATAGAAATACATATGAATGTTGTGCTATTACAAGTTATTTTCACTTTTGTCAAAGTAGCCATGTACGGAGAAAGAATAAAATCTCCATTGATACTTCATCCCAAACATATATATTCGACAATTTTAAGTTTAGAGAAGAACACATACTAAAAAGTTAACTTGATCCGGACAAGCATTCTGTAGTTCCAATTGTATGAGTCCTCCATGAGACATAACGATCGAGAAGTAACCAAGTTTTAACGAGAAGCCTTCTTCTTCTTCTTTTTCTTTTTCTTTTTAATTTACTTTCCATGCCCATTTTTCGCTAGGTACAAAACTAGAAATAATTCATTTACCGCGGGAAGAAGAAAAAAACGAGATTGATAAATGTTTAATGAAACAGTAAAACTGTTTAAAAAGTAACATTCTTTTAAGGGATTTTAGAAGAATGGCCGAATATTTTTAAGTTACTAAAATATCATATATCTAGTAAATCAAATATTAACAGATGTATTCATACATTTATTAATAGATTAAAAGAAAAAAGGACATTCTCATTTCTCACTTTTCGGTGAAAGAAATGCTGTTATTATTTATTGAGTTTAAAAGACTAATATTTTTCGAATCATCTGACAAATCATAGAATCAAAGAGTTGTCTACTTCAAACGTAAGAATTCTCTTAATTGGGATTTTTATTTTGTATCATAACAACGTGCCGCATATGCTAAATTCATAATTGATTAGACTAATTTAGGGACCCATTTAATTTCGGCATCACAGAAAGCCCCTTCTTTCCCATCAAAATTCAAAAGGTGCCTACTATATAATTGAAAAAGGTTTGATTTTGTTTTTCTTTATCTTTGAGTCACATATATAGATACGAAGGAAATGTGGAGGCTTTCCCTTATAGACTTGGAACTATTCCCTGCTTAATTAATCAAGCCCTAGCTAATATGAAAAATTCAGTACTGACTTCTTCAATTAAGTATTGATTTAGCCCATTACGGTTCACAAAACTTCTAACTACAATTCTACTGTTGCTTTTTCACCATTTACAATATTAATATTGACCACTTACACCTCTAATATGTTTGTACTTTCCATTTACAACTTGGTCATGCAAAAATAATTATTTTAATCTTTCACTTATACTAAGCTTTGTTTTTGGAATGTTCTAAGTTACTTCTTAATTGATTTGAAGCGTTACTAAATTTGATCATTTCCTCAACGCATCGCTTGATTATGGCCTAAATTAGTATTAAAATAAAATTAGTTGGTTGCCACTCTTGAATGATATTGAATCGAAAAATCAACTTTTCCTCGCACTTTTTTTTAACTGCTCCTGATTACTAATTAAGAGTGACCAGAATCTTGGGGCCCTTCATGTAAGACCCCTTTTTTTTTTTCATACCATTTTACAATCCATATTTGAAAACGTGAAGTTTAAAACCAGAAACTTTTTCAACCGATTAATGAATTATTTATTCAATTTACAAGACTTGCTATAAGAGTATCAGTGATAAAGACTTCAAATATCATGATAGATTTAGATTAACTTGGAGTTTATTAATCATCTAGTTAATAAATAGAAAAGGATTTTAATCTATAAAACTGTGTGAAAGAAAGAATCAATTCTTGTCTCGAGGAATTATTTATTCAGTAATTATTATTCTTTTATTGGATTTAGGCTAGTGGGAACTCCATATTCATACAAAAGTGTATACTACAAAAATAAAGAAAGACCGAATGAGTCAACCCTTTTGTTTTTTAGTGGTGCCCCAAATAAGAAAGGGATCTGAATCAATTCGCCAGGTGGAATTCGTGTTAAATTTCAGGCCTTATCAAGTTGTTACGTTAGTAATTAGGCTTTCGGATTTCACGTGCGACGAAAAATTGAAGATAGGGATAAGCTGCCATTACGGTGTTTTATAAACTATACATGGACAGTGTGCTTTAAAGACTAACTTTATTTTTGAGTTGTTCTTAGCCAAAAGAAGTAGGCCTGTCTGGTATCGTACTCAAATTTTGTTTTAAATATTCGAAAACTCTAAAATCAAGGGATCAAATAAAAATACGTTTAGTTGGGAATTTTGCGAAAATTCAAGTTATATATGAAAAATGATAAATACTCGTTTTCACTGCTTTCCGTGTATGAACTATTTCAGCTTTCTTTTCGAACAACATCCATTCTCTCTGCATGAACATAATAGTTTTAGTTTTTTTGTTTTAATATATATACTTAGATTTATGATTATCCTAATATTTTTCTTAGACAAATAAAGTAAAATATATTCAGTAAGATAATATGTTGCTAAATATTTTTTTTTTAGGATATGTTGCGAAATACTTCATTTTACGTGTGAGTTAAAGTGTGTGTATATTATATATATATATATATATATATATATTTAACTAACATTAACAAATACATTTCATTATTTAAAATGATGTATTACTTTTTTTATATTGTTGTAATAACAATAATATTTTTCTCCCCCCTAAAAATAAAATCCACATATTGACTCATGCTTTAACACGATCTCTGACCCAAATATTTACAAACTTTAAAGGAAAAAAAAATCTTTATTATCAAATCTCAAAAATACTCGAAAATGGTGTCACCGAACAAAATCCAATATTCAAAAGTTTGGATACAAATCCTTGTTTTCAGATAAGATCATCCTGTTTGAAAGCCGCAAGCTCAATGATACCGAGAGATGCTATATGGTGCAAGAAAAAGAGATAGTTGCTATCATCCATTGCCTAAGAGCATGGCAGTACTCATGCTTTAACACGATCTCTGACCCAAATATTTACAAACTTTAAAGGAAAAAAAAAATCTTTATTATCAAATCTCAAAAATACTCGAAAATGGTGTCACCGAACAAAATCCAATATTCAAAAGTTTGGATACAAATCCTTGTTTTCAGATAAGATCATCCTGTTTGAAAGCCGCAAGCTCAATGATACCGAGAGATGCTATATGGTGCAAGAAAAAGAGATAGTTGCTATCATCCATTGCCTAAGAGCATGGCAGTACTACTGCTTGAGTACTCACTTTACGATCATGACCGATAATGTAGCCACAAACTACTTTCAAACTTAGAAAAAGTTGAGTCCTAAGCAAGCTCGGTGGCAAAAATTCTTGGCAGAATTCGATTACAAGCTTGAATACAAGCCCAAAAAGGCCAATGTGGTGGCGGATGCCCTAAGTAGAAAGGTGGAACTGGCTGCCTTAAGCAGGCCCGATAGCACCTTGATAGAGAAAATCAAGGAAAGACTGGAATACAATGTTCTTGCAAAGAGCCTGCTGCCCCTAGTGAGGGAAGGAAAGACAAGACGTTTTTGACTGAGCAACGGACTTCTCTATGCCAAAGACAATCGACTCTATGTGTCTAAGTGGGGGAACTTAAGGAAAGAACTTATCAAAAAGTGCCACGATTCCTTGTGGGCTGGTCACCTAGGTCAGAAATGCACTCTTGCTCTTATCAAATCTATCTACTATTGGCCTCAACTGAGGGATGATGTCAAGGCCTATGTACAAACTAGCCTTGTATGCCACCAAGACAAGGTGGAACAACAATCACCGAGCGGATTGTTGGAACATCTCCCTATTCTTGAGAGGCTATCGGAGAGTGTTTCCATGGATTTTATCACTAGCCTGCCTAAGTCGAAGGGCTTTGGCAGCATTATAGTGGTGGTTGATCACTTCAGCAAGTATGCCATCTTTATACCTGCTTCACCTGATTGTCCCGCCAATGAGACCGGGTGGCTCTTTATGAAGCATGTCGTGAAGCTTTGGGGAGTCCCGTCAAATATCATAAGTGATCGTGACCCTCGATTCACTAGAAGGTTTTGGACATAATTGTTCAAGTTGATGGGTTCAGATTTGAACTTTTCTACTAGCTTTTACCCCCAAAGCGATGGCCAGATAGAAAGGGTAAATGCCTTGCTAGAGCTATATTTGAGGCACTTTGTGAGTGCCAATCAAAAAGATTGGGCAAGATTACTTGATGTAGCCCAATTCTCCTTCAATCTCCAGAGGAGCGAGTCTACGGGCAAGAGCCCCTTTGAGATAGTCATGGGACAACAACCTATAACCCCACATGCCTTAGCGACAAGTTACAGTAGGAAGAGTCCTGTAGAATTCAAGTTTGTTAAGGCATGGCATGAATAAGTGGAGTTGGCAAGGGCCTAATTGAACAAAGCTTCTAAAAGAATGAAGAAGTGGGCCGAAAAAAAGAGGAGGCACGTTGAGTATCAAGAGGGGGATTTAGTCCTTGTCAAGTTGTTACCCTAACAATTCAAAACCTTAAGGAAGGTGCATAAAGGGTTGGTGCGCAAATATGAGGGTCTATTTTCGGTACTCAAGCGTATAGGTAAGGTCTCCTATAAGCTTCAACTCCCTACCAAGTTAAAGATTTTCTTTGTCTTCCATGTTAGCATGCTAAAACCATACCATAGAGATGAGGGAGATCCTTCAAGAAGCAAATCTAAAAGAGCTCCTACTACGGTGGTAACCTCTTTTGATAAAGAGATGGAGTGTATTTTGGCTGATCACTTGATCCGTCGACGTGGTATTTGTAATTATCGGGAATACTTAGTAAAATGGAAGAATTTGCCCGAGACCGAGGCTAGCTGGGAACATGAAGATGTCTTGTGGCAATTCAAAAACTATATCGAGTGGTTCAAAGTTGATGGCGCGACGGGGACGTTGCGAACTTGCGTGGGGGAGGGTGTTACGCCCCGCTCATTTGGCTCCAAAAATCCAAATATTGTTACTCATGGCTCTAAGGTCCTCTATATATACTGCTCACCCAAAAAGATTAAGGAAGACCCTAGAACGTGGTGGACACTTCTAGAATGATCAAGAGAGGTCTTGGCCATGCTAGAAGACTCTAGTTAGCGCTACTAAATCCTAGAAGGGTCTAGACAAGGGCGGATGGTGTTAGATGGGTTAGATGGTCCTAAAAGCTCCTAGAATGACTTGGAAGAGCCAAGATGATGGGTGAACCTCTTAGAAGGATCTAGACCATACTTGTTCTAGATTTCTCTATGTAAATATCTTTGTAGATATTATCACTTTATTTGAGAATATTCTAGACTCTTTGAAAGATCATGCTACTTGGCACGATCATAACCCTTGGTTAGTTTAGGCTTTGCCTATATAAAGGACCCATTGGGTTCATTTGTACACAAATCCCATTTGTGAGAGTTCTAAACATTCTAAGAGTAATACAAAGCTTTTATTCATCTAAACTCTCTCATCCTACCACTTTATCTCAAAGCTTATTCTAAGTCCCTTTCTTGAATATTAGTAGGCTGACTTAGTGCGACGGACTGTGCTAAGTGCCACACAATTATCTAGTTTGAGGCTAGAGTCATGACAATAAGCTTTAATGAAAACCCAAAGTCTTTCCATTATTTAAAATTATACTAATATCTAGATTTTGTATAAAATACTATTGATGAATTAATTACAATGGACCAATATCAGAATTACTAATTAGTTTGGCAGGTGAGTAAAATATATATATACTCCTTTTCAGAATTGATTACGATTGATTTCTTTTATTTATTTATTTTTTTTGAAAGGGATTGATTCTTTTATTAGAGCTAGTTTAGTTATAACTCTATAACCATTATTTACTACAAATTTAAAAGAAAATAACACACACACACACATATTCTACCAAGATTTGAACTCCTGACCCCCCCTAAATTCATATACACATCCCTCAAACCTTAAACCAACTGAGCTAGCCTCAGTTGGCTTCTAATGGTGTATAAGTACAAAAGGTTTGATGAATTGATTCATCATGTGGAATTCACGTGAAAATTTTAGATCTTAACAAGTTGTTATGTAATTTATCATGGCAGAATTGACACACGATTTATTAATCTTTTTATTGAAAATATTATATAATCATTTCATGGAAATTATTTTTTAATGAATTTTTTGTAAATAAAATGAAAAATAATAAACTAACAAGCTAATTAATTTATCTTAATAAAATAAAATTAAAGTGAAAAAAATAAGTAAATAAATAATTATAATATTTAAAAATATTGTGGTACATCAATCTAAACGATGTTTTCTTTAAATAAATAACTCGTAAGTAAGAAGAAAATAAACGAGTGACACGAAATCATATTTATATTTATATTGGCTATTAGAGTTTGGGATTTCACGTGAGACTAAAAAAAAAATAAAGATAGAGATTGTTGGATCGGTTTCTCACCAGCCATCCACGTGTCTCTGAACTTCTAATGTTGTGTCCTCCAACTGTTTACGTATCCTTGCTATTCCAAAGTACTTTAAATTTCAGGCAAGGTCGGAGAGGCGAGGGTAACCACCTGCAAAGACTCTCCGATGCTTAAGTCAGTGGTCTTTCTTTGATTTAGGGTAGTAAGGATTTAGTTCTATATGAGTATATCTTTATATCTTACTCGTAAACTTTTAAATATTTCTTTTTATATGCGTATATGCCCCCATTTCGGGAACGCATGGCTCATATAGACATAGTCCTGAGATTGTGAACCACCCGGTTCTCAATCTCAGGACTGAGTACCTTTTTCCTCAAAATTTTTTCCAGAGGTCACGGGCCAAGATTACCGTGATCTCCCCTGTATCGCTGTAGCCTGGTTTCCGCCGCCTCCTATGGCTTGAGTCTGTCAGGGGCGAGATTTGGATAAATCGTCGTTCTGTCAGGACGGCTTGCCCCTTGCGCACACATACTCACGATCGCATTAAATGCTCTGTATGGGTCTGGAGTTATGAGTTGCTTTCCATTGTATTCTGGCGGAAGACCCTTGGGGCTTCCGACCCCCCAGCTGTCGAGGTAAGAATCAGACTGGGCCAAGTCTATCCAGGGTCTGTGATGGGCTCGGCCCTAACCTCGGACAGCCCAATGGTCGATGTGGTTTTATGTGCGACCCGCGTGGCCTTTAGCTAGTCACTCTCGACACCTGTCGGACGGTGGGCCCCATTTGTGATCTATTCTACCGCTTAATCGTCCATCTGGTATATGATTTGGGAACGGGTCCCACAGAGATCATAAGCTGCCATATATTAATAGGGTTTGGGGTTTCATGCTTCAGTGTTATACGAACTATACATGAAAAATGTACTTTCAAACACTTTTTTTTTTCCCTCGAAACTTTAAACAGTGATCTTGATCACTTCTTCTTAGTTAAATAAATAATAAAAATAAAGCAAGGAAATAAGAGTCACTACCATCACATACTAACATAATACATGTATAAAACTCACTATTAATAAAGATGTGGTATATCTACCTTTAAATTTTTCGGTAGGCCTTCATTAGTGTGCACCACAAGTACTATCTTACATCATTGATCAAAATAAAAAAGAAAAAATAAATTTTTAAAAAAAGTATATAGTTTTAGTAAATTTCTACGATATAATAACTCTCATAAATACTCTGGGTTATGAAAACACGAGTTGAAATTAGACTACTTATAAATAGATTCACTATAAAAATTATACTCACTTTTAGTAACGACAACGATTACGACTAAAAGTGAAAATTGTGACTAAAAGAATGTCATCATCTTTATGTCGTGACTAATAAATTCATAGATAAAAGTTTTAGTTATAAAAATGAAAATTTATTATAACTAAAATATACTTTTAGCCATAATGAATTTCATTAATTATTATAAATAAAAATTTATGACTAAAAATACATGGTGACAATTTGTAACTAAATGTTATCTTAATTTTGATCATAAGATTTTTTTTTTCTCTAGAGGTGAATACAAGTAATTATTAGCTGTAACTGAACATTGCTTTTAGTCACCGAAAAAAAGGAAAAAAAATTATTGTGACTAAAAAGTTTGTCACTAAATGGTTAGCTTTCTTTTATAATAAAAGATTATTGATGAAAATAATTATATAGGTCTTAAATATAAATTCTTGAATAAAATTAGTAACATTTTAAAATTATTAGTTAAATCTAGTAGAAAAATAAAATATTTCTGAAGGTATTGTTTCAGAAGAGATTATTAATTTTGTTTTAGAATCTTTATGTATTTATCGTTTTTTCTTTTGGAATGGGAATCCAATAAAAACTTGACCGATCTCTAATGAGTTGAATGAGAAGGATAATTAAGATAGAATGATAAATTTGTAATGAATCGTGATGCCACCCAAATACACATTCCTTGAAGATTATTATTATTATTATTATTATTATTATTATTATTATTATTATTATTATTATTATTATTATTGTTATTGTTATTATGGTTGCTATATCATTGCAAATAATTAACTTCTGGCTCTGACTCACCATGGATTTCGTTCACTTTCGCTGTTTATAGTTTTATTTATTTAGTTTTTTGTGTAGGTAAGTAAGTGTTGATACTCATTAGTTGAAGGATTTTATACGTTGTGTACACACCCAAATGAAATTTTCTATAGATAGTGATGATTCCAATTTCTTTCTTTCTTGCAACGATTATATTCGTAATTGTATATATACTAAAACAGTCGGCGATGAATACGTTGAAATTTCAAAGTATTCGTTGAATAATTAATTCCCCTATTCTCAAACACAAAAGTCAAATTCTTTTTTTTTTTAAAAAAAAAAAAACTTATTTCCTAAGTGGAAAATTGAAGAATTAAATGAGTTCAAAAGCAATTGAATGACAGGATCCAGCAACTGGTGAGACAAGTGGCAGTCGGTTAGAGGTGACTTAAAAAAAAAAAAAAAAAACAAACAAACAAACCCAAAACCATGCTTTAGACTAAGAAGAATGGCCTCTAGCAAATATATTTATACGCATTTGACACAAAATGATTTAATTAAATGAACGAGTTAATAAAAAAGAAATTAACGAAAATTGAGAGAGACAAGTTGCGGAGGGGTGGTTTTCCCACGGAGTGGGCTAAGGGGTTTGTTTGTTTGACTTTTGACCAAAATTGTGGGCTAAGGGTGTTCACACACGTTCGGTCTGTGTTGAGAAAAACGTTGTAAAATGCGAGTGAGAGCGAGCGGGACGATATAATTATAACTATGTAATAAAGACAGCTCAGGCTCAGGTTGTTGGCTTGGAATAGAAGTAGTAGTAGTAGTATCAAATGCAAAGCATATGCTATAATATATGAGCACCACGGCGGCCTTGACCTTAGCCATTACGTAGTGCTTAATTGGCAACTACCATATTGATGCCGCTGATAGCTAGCAATTAGGGACCATGGCTATGATCTGTCCTTTGGGACTGTACTACTGCTGTCACCATTCTCTAATTTGTGTATTCGCTTTGAAAATTATTTACCATTCTACTGGTGTTCAAAGCACCATAAATGTCTAAACACTTTTAACTAACACTAATATATAAATAAACTACTTTGAATCTTTACGTGCTTAGCGCACACACATTGTCATTCTTTTTGTATTTTTTATTGATTTTCATTGCTTAGCATATGACATCAGTGATGTCAAGTGACATTGCAAAGAGATAATAACCACGTTACTAATAATATTTTGTTCATTCATAATGAGCGGTTATGATTCAGCAATTATATATTTGGTAGTTGTTTGCATGTTCATCTCTAATTGGGTCGTTTGCAATATTAATTATGATTTTTCAAAAGATAATGTTAGGTATCCTAAAATTTATGCCAAATTTTTAATACCAATACATATAGTATATGAGTTGTCATTATTTAATTAATGTATTAGAATTTGACACAAATAAAGTAATGACATTTGTCATTTGAATGGTGGCAATTTATATGTATGTATTAATACTAAAAATTTGATACAAATTTTGAGATACTTAATATTATTCTTTTTTAAAACACGAGTTACATAAATAGTAAAATTTTGAGTAACAAAGCCTTGATTATAATTTCATTCCGTTCCCTTTCTAGCTATATGTTGATTTTATATATCTTCTTTTTCTCTTTGTGAATCAATTAAGCTACACTTAACATAAATTGATGCAAGTAAAAAGAAAACGAACTCATGACGTGTGATCATGGTTCATAGCATAGTAGGCCACATTATTTAACCTTTTCATTTTCATTTTTTTTCCTCTATGGAATGAAGACAAAAGTCGAAGATCTTGATTATAGTTTGTGGACCGTTTGGTTGGGATGCTTGCATGATAATTGAAAAATGGAATCCGAGACTCCTTAGGCAGCTGGTATAGAGCTATATATGGTGTGTATAAGATTTTGCTTGTCTTTCTCAAAAAAAAAATTAATAAATAAATAAAATTGCTTTTCAAAGCAACCTACCTAGCTTTTGCCAAGCCATTATTTAATTTATATACATAATGCATAAATGACAACTGGTGTAATGTTGTACGTAATTTATATATATATATATAGATATATGTGATACGTATTGTAGAACAGTGAAAGTCATATTGAGTTTTATATTATATGACAATTTTTTAATCATCAGTCGAAGATTGTAGATTATTTTATTACATATATACGATATATGTACTATAATCTGTCAGACATCTGATTTTTTATTTACCCTAAAACTCCGCGGTAGGACGAATTGTAATACGGGCCGTTAATTCACTCATTTATAACTGACCAATACTATAGATAATGTATTTAATTATTTGTTTTTTTCATAAATTTAATTATTTGTTTTACTAAGTAAGATAATCGATACCATCGAGATTTGGGCCAAAATCATCAATGTGAGTTGAGATCTTTCTCATTTATTTTTTTGACTTTTTGGCTGTCTCCCTATAATTCTTCTTCCTTCTAATGTGAAACTATAACTATTAACTTTTCTTCTTTTACTTCATTTTGTTTTCTAAAAAAAATACTGTGCGCGTAAGGTTGGTTTTGGGGTGATGCTACATCAGATTTCATATATATGCTTCATTATGAACCGCAATATCTTTCAAACGTTAAATATAATCCAACTTATTATTGATCAGGCGCTCGGGCTAACTTTCTCTAGAAATTATTTTTTTTCACTAATTAGTGTGACAAATTTGTTAACAAAAGCAAATCATTAATTGTACGATATCTTATAATATCAAAATTTCATATGCATTAATCAAGTGTGGCTCACAAGTATACAAAGAGCATGTTTGTAGTAAGACGATATTTACTACTAAATGCACATTCTTTAACATCAAATTATATCATGACGAACGATACTAAAATGTAACAACTAATACTAAAATCTAATAGAATAAATGAAGATTTAATTGCTCAAAAACGGGATTAGTAAAAGCCCTTTCTTTAAATATATATATATATATATATATATATAGATTCTCAATCTAATAGTAATTTTTTTTATATATCTATATGTATTTTTTTTTCGTTATATCATTATTTACCGACTAACATAATTTAAGTAGTTGGAAAAACAAAAAAATAATAAATACACATTATTTAATATTTTTCTCTCATTCTAAACAAACCTGCGTGATAAATTTTAATTGGTTGAAACAATACCTTACGTAAATAAAAAATAAATATCTAGGTGCCCATATATATATATAATCTCCTGTCCAAATTCAGTATCTAAATCCTATCTTAATGTGCAGTAACAGTTCATGCTTATCAACCTAACTAATTAGTTTCATAACTTTCTGCTATTGCTTATGTGGAAAATATATATAGCTTTCAAACTGACCGGTATGTAGGAATATACCAGTGATCTAAAATTCCAAAAATTAGAAAATGCCAAAAAAAAATCCATAATTAATCGAAGTTGTAAAGGGAAATTTTATTAGATAATTTCCAATATATGTAATACTCTTATGTTAAAACATATCTCCTTTTTATCCAAAACAAAACATATCCCCTTTCAATTTTGCTCAAAATATATCATTATACGAACTAAAAAGGACCAAAATGCTCCTAATGCTTTTAATGATTTTGGATACATTTTTTATAACTTTTTAACACATTAGAGGTATTTTGATTCAAAAATGATATTTTCATAATTTTTAACTTAGAGTTAATATAAAACATATTTAATAAGAAAAATACTAAATATACCAAATTTTTAATACTAATACACGTAATATCTAAATTGACATAATTTAATTAATGTATTAAAATTTATCTCAAATAAATTAATTATATTTATCAATTAAATATTATCAATTTCCCGTCCTATATATTAGTATTAAAAATTTTATTACAACCAGCAATGTTCCTTTAATAATATTTCTCGTTTAGAGATCCTTTTATTTTAATTATTATACTAGAAAAATAAAAATTCCGGTGTATGTCTTATGTACCAAGTAGTTTCCGTGTGCTAAGACCGACGTGTCACTGTAACGTGTTGGTCAAAAGGTGTGTGTAGCAAAAGTAACAACCAAAATCCCAGTAAACCCACGAGAGTGTAGGCCTAACCTAATTAAGGAGCAGCAGCAGCCAAGATGGTGCACCTTCTTGCTCCCACCACCCATTATCTTTTGTCGGTAAGCATAGTAAAGAAAGACCACCCCAAATTATAAAAATATCCAAAAAAAAAAAAAGAAAAAACATTATATATTTGATTACAAAGCACGAGTTAGAGAGAGAAAGTCAAAGGGATGTCTTTGCTTCTTTTTATTTTTTGCAATGTAAATAAAAACAACGATGATAGATATGTGTATGCACTTGGCCATGCACCAATTTACATGTGCTCATTTATTTGGTAAAGTTTGTCATTCTTGAGCCCTTCAAATTGATAGCTTAGAAAAGTCAGAACTCTCTCTCTCTCTCTCTCTCTCTCTTCCGTGTTTTGACTTTATCATTTTTCTCTTCTCATCTCATATATATAAAAACCCTCTCTCCCCTCAGCCTCCAATCTACAATTCAAACCAATTCACATCCATATATCTCTCAAAGAACAAAACTGTTCTCTGAAACCAAACATCTTTTAAAGCTTCAATATTAGCAAGCTAAGCTAGCAAGCTAGGCTTTTCTTTTCTTCTATTCAATCTTTTTTCAAGTGTTTTTATACATATATTATGGATGAGATCGAAGTTCCTCCATTTTTCCTTTGCCCAATCTCACTAGAGATCATGAAAGATCCGGTCATAGTCTCAACGGGTATCACCTATGACCGAGAAAGCATAGAGAAATGGTTATTTTCCGGGAAAAACGAGACTTGCCCAGTAACCAAACAGCCGATTCCGGACTCTGAGTTGACCCCAAACCACACTCTCCGCCGTCTGATCCAAGCTTGGTGCACCATGAACGCTTCACTTGGGATAGAGAGGATCCCAACTCCCAAGCCTCCGGTCAACAAAACCCAGATAGTCAAACTCATCAACGACGCAAAATCGCCTCAGTCTCAGATCAAATGCCTCCGGACGCTTCGGTCAATCGCCGCCGAAAGCGAAACCAATAAGCGGTGCTTGGAAGCCGCTGGGGCCGTCGACTTCTTAGCCTCTTTGATTGGAAACAACGACAACAACGATGAAAACGACATGTCGTTTGACTACTTCACTAGAGCAAGCGACGAAGCCTTGTGTGCCTTGAATAACCTCCACCTCTCCGAAACGGTGCTCAAGAATCTCATGGTGAAGAATCTAGGGTTTGTAGAATCCCTAACGAAGGTCATGCAACGTGGGAGTTACGAGTCGAGGGTTCATGCAGTTGTGTTGTTGAAATCGGCTATGGAAGTTGCTGACCCGATGAGGATTATCGGGTTGAGGCCCGAGTTCTTCGTCGAATTAGTCCAAGTTTTGAAAGACCAGCAGGTTTCGAGGCCGGCTTTGAAGGCGGCACTTCATCTCTTGATCCAGCTCTGCCCTTGGGGGAGGAACCGGATGAAGGCGGTTGAAGCCGGGGCTGTCCCGGTCTTGATCGAACTCCTCTTGGAGGTGAACGCCTCCGAGAGAAGGCGGTGTTGCGAGATGGCGATGGCGGCTCTTGACTTGCTATGCAGCTGCGCCGAGGGCAGGGCCGAGTTTCTAGTCCATGGCGCGGGGATCGCCGTGGTGTCGAAGAAGATACTCAGGGTGTCTCAAGTGGTGAGCGAGAAGGCAGTGAGGATTCTCTTCTCCATTTTGAAGTTTTCGGCTACTTCGGGTGTTTTGCAAGAAATGCTGCAGCTGGGAGTGGTGGCCAAGCTTTGTTTGGTGCTTCAAGTTGATTGTGGAAGCAAGACCAAAGAGAAGGCTAGAGAGATTTTGAGGTTGCATGCTAGGACGTGGAAGAACTCCTCTTGTGTTCCTATCCATTTGCTTTCTTCGTATCCAGCTTGAGAACTAAAGAAAATTAAGTTCTCATTTTTTTTTTTTTTGGATGATTAGTGTGAATAGAGATAGTAATATACTCTGGGAAATTAGAAATTGTTTCTTAATGCCCCTTTAATTTTGGGGGAGTTCATAACCACATGAAATTTATCATAATTATCAATTTTCGTTTTTACTATTCTGGCACTTTTCTTCTTGTTAATTAAGTATTATCAATTTTGATAATTTTTTAAACCACGTGATAAAAAAAAAAAAAAAAAGACAATATATGAATCATCTACAAAATTAGAAATTTTATCTAATGAAAATTTTAAAATTTCAAAATTACTTTCAATTCGATCTTAGTCGAAAATTTTCGACCAAGTCTTAGAAGTCAAGAGTAAAAGAAACAGCGCCAGAAAAATGGTCGACTATGTTGGGCTGAGATCGAGATTATTCGATTATGATTGAACAGTTGAACAATTGCTCAATCTCTCAGTCAAAAAGTTTTGACTGGGTTGAAATTTTCCTACTACTGATCGAAAATTAATTAGAACGTTCAAAAGAGGAGTAGTATAAGTTCAAATATAATTGAAATTATTTGAACCTAATCAAGCAGATGCATCGTTAGGATTGGGGATCGTTAGGATTGGGGATCAGGACTAACGGTGCTGCAGGTCGTGATAGTAATAGAAGCAAGTTTGGATGTATTAGAAAATAATCTATTTTACCGTTTATTATGGAAAAAAATATCCAAATAATTTTAGATATATGACATGACAATAAAAGTAGTTTTAAAAATATTAATAAATGAATCTTTTTTTTCATCGTGAAAGGCTTGATTAACCTGTAGATGCAAATTCGTTTTTTTTCCTTAATTATTTGAAGATTTGTTTGGGAATTAAATATTTAAATAATTTTAAATATATGACATGATAACGAAAATAATTTTAAAAATATTTATGAATAAGTATTTTTTTCACTGCTAGAGACTTGATAAATCCGTAAACGTAAATTTGTTTTTTTTTTCCATTTTTAAGTTTGTTTTCTTTTTCTATATATATAGATAGAAAGAAATAAAGTAATGCGATTCCTATTGTATCAATGGAACTATGGCTTTTTAATTTTGATACATGTGAGCGGCCATGAAAAGAGGGATTTAATTCAAGTACAAGTACTACAAAAATATTCATCCTCTTTTTTTTTTCCTACCTGTGCATTACATTATGGGGCCATTAATTTTTGCAAGAACAAATTATCTCTTCGTCTCTCGTAGCACAATGTTCGATGTTTTTAGTGGTCCATTGTTCATGCAAATTGATCAAGTAGTACCGGGCCAACTCAATTTAATTAATAAATAGCACCTCTCTTAGACTTTCTCGAATGACGGCCCGGCTTCACTCTTTTCTAAATAAAGGAGAGGAAAAATCCACCATGCACGTGCAAGTGTACTTTACCCTACTTTTCGTTGGTGCCAAACACTTTGTAATAATTTCTCTATATTGATCATGTTGTTTGATGATTAATTTTCACGGCATTATATATAAAAGAGTTAAATCTAGTTAAATGTATTAGTGGTGTCATGAACAATATAAGTTATATATCGCTATCATTTACGTTACCCTATAATTAATGGCATATCTTAATTAATTAAACACTGTTGTGATCATCAACCGCTTTTTTTTTTTCACTTTCGACCGATCAACCGGTTGAGCCGAATAACAATATTGCTGTTGTGAATCTCATTAGCTCAGTTATACAAATGCTGAGTCTCAATTAAAATATAGGGATATTATCACTTTTATACTCTGTATTTTGATATTTTGTTCAAATTATACCTTTTGTTTTGATTATTATCAACATTGACCTTTAGATTTAAAATCTGTTACAAATTCATATCCTGATACTAATTTAGAACAGTTAATTTACCAAGTTGTCGTTTAAAAAATTAAAAATAAATCATATAAAAACTAATCCAAGAGTAAGTTTATTAAATTATCTTAGAAAATTAACTACTCTAAATTAGTGTCAAAGTATAAATTTGTAACAAATATTAAATTTAAAGGTCAATATTGATAATAATCAAAACAGAAGGTATAAACTAAAAAGAGTGTCAAAATACAGGTTATAAAAATGATAATATCCCTAAAATGTATCCTAAAATGTACGGCAGCCAAATAATTGTACATAAAGCGATAATGATAAAGTTGTTTGGGTTTCTATTCCGTTTAGGTATCAACGTTAAATGTGTAGAGCTTCTCGTATTAATTGTACATATATATACTAATTAATATATGTTCTTGATCTCTTTAGTTTCATTATAGGACCACCAAAACATCTTCTCGACGACCAAGTATCGCTGAAGCTTGAATATGCATTCCTATATAAAATACGGAAGCCGCAAAAACATGCATGATGCACCTCATCTATATTTGAATTTGATAGACCACAAATTAAGAAAATATGAGCTTTGGATTATAATAAATCTATTTTATGTATACTTGTTGAAATGAGGTCATGCAATTAGTAATAAGCATCACCATCATTACTTACTTTTTTTTCCATAATTATTTTCTTGAACTTTCCCTATATGTATGTTGCGTGTTAGTTTTTTCTATGTATAGCCTGAGAAGTTATAATTATCGAGTGGGCAAAGTAGAAGAGAATTGGTGAACTACTTTTCTTTCTCGAATAATTTAGAGTAAATTAAACAGTAAGTATGCTACATACGTATCCTAATGAATAGAACTTTTTTTTCCCAACAGAAACAACATTGTGGTCAAACCATGCATGCATGTACTTATTCAGAATATACTAGCGATCTTATAACCGGTCTTTATATCTATCATTTCGTTTGTACGATCTCGTCTCCGGGCCACGACCATTTCTATACATATAATAATATACACGCACGCAGTCCATTTTGTAATTTTAATTATTTCATATACATCTTAATGTAATATTTTCTCCAACTGTGATCTACTGGTTTCGCTGTCATCGTGACACGGGGCCCATATGCCAATATATATATATACATATAAACAAATTTTCACTCCATACTAATCATAATCACTCGGTGAAATGACATTATATCGTAATAGATGACCAAACGACCTATATTATATATTAAACTTGTGTATATAATATACAAATTGGTAAATCTTGCCTATTCATATATGTTTCAACCATATATATAGAGGTAAATATTTACTACCATAATCTGCGTGAGTGTCAACTTGACTTACAGTATATTCGAGATAAAAATTTATTTCAAATCTTGTTTATTTTTGTCATTAATATTCGATCAATATTCATAAAATTAACCACGTCTCATTGTTCTTGACCAAGGTTTGTCAACACGAAGATGATTGTGGGAGTTAGTTTTCTTGGATCATGAGAATTGTCTGGCCGGCGTTTCTGGGATCATGTGTTGCACTAACTTTCATGTTGATATGATATATACATATCTTTAGTACATAATTGAACTACATATAAATAAATCCTTTCCAAATCTTATGCCAACTATATTGCCAAACTGATCAACTCGCGCGATGACCCTTCTTATTAATTTCGTTAGTATACACTGTATAATAAGTACTTGAAATTACTTTCCGAATTATTGGCCAGAATCCATCATTAATAGAAAAAGAGAAAAGTTAAATTTTTCAAATCTTACATATCAAATTATGGGTTTTGCAGTTTTTCTCATATGCATAAGGTGATTCTGTGTATATCTACCATATTTGTTGAACTGGTCTTAGGGATTTGGTGAGAGAGTCAAACTTAACACCCATTTGGATACGTTTAATAATTCTGAAATATATATATATATATATATACACGCACACATATATAATAGTTGTTTGGCCACTGATATAATGAGGCTCCTGGCCACTTTGTTTAGAGCCAATGGTTTTCTCTCCCAATGAATACAAATACATATATATATATATATATATATATATATTAATTTAGCAGTATCGATCTTTAAATTGTTTCTAATGGTCAAATTCGAAAACGTTAAAAATAGTAGCTAATTAAGAAAGTTATAACTCAAATAATTTGTCTTGTTGACAACTCTGACGCACACTGCATTTCATGAAGTTATGAATTCTCACGTCAAACATTAAATTATTTATTAGTATTCAAAAATAGGAATATAACAGGAAGAAGAAAAAGTGTATTCGTATTTCTTATGGGTGGTTCTGATTAAATTTTGCAAGTTTGAGCTGGCTGAAAAATTGTCTTTGAGAATATGCCAACTAGAATTTGTGTGGTTCATATGTAATGTTTCTCATACTGTTACTGGTTGAAATGAACTCTTCATGCCGTTTCTGAATTCTGGATCCATCTTTAAAATGGACTTTCTTACCATTTATTAGTTGTCGTTTTGAGTTTCAATTATTAGACGCGATCAAGTTGCAACTGGAGAGTCAAATCAAATATTGAACATTGAAAAAGCAAAGCAACTTGTCCGAGTCCTTGGAAAATATGTACTAGTAATCCAACTTTGAAGTAGTATAATGAATCTTTAGGTGTATCAAACAAATAAAATAAACACGAATTAGTATTATAAAGATCGATGCGTAAATTGAGGCATTCATGCGATATATATATATATATATATATATATCCTAGCCTGTAAAAATTTAGTTACTTTTTCTCATTAGAGTAGATTTTAATTGGCATTAAATCCTTCATTTTACACGCTCATTTTTCCTTTGGGGGAGTTTTATCTCATTCGGTTTTGGCGTTAATTAGTTTGGTGAACTCCATAGTTGGAGAACCAACTAATCGACCAACTCTCTCTCTCTCTCTCTCTCTCTCTCTCTCTCTCTCTCTCTCTCTCTCTCATCGACCCCCTCTCTCTCTCTCTCTCTCTCTCTCTCTCTCTCTCTAATCGACCAACTGTGTGTGTGTGTGTGTGGATAGACAAGTTAACGACAAAGATAATGCTCTACTAATTGCACTGACTCTTTGGTATATACAACTTTCTAGAGTACTGACTTCTTTAAAGAAATTGAAAAGCCTTAAAGGTATGACTCTAAAAATGACCTAGATATATATACAGTTATGTATAAAGCTTGAAACGCCAAACAAGCTACTTAAAACTCGGTGTTGACGGAGGTTTTGTCAATAATAAATTTAGAAAAAATTACGAGATGTGCCTTGTATGAAAAGGGTTATTAATCAAAGTAAATAAAGAGGCAAAGATTTTATAGTAGTTCAGCCCCAAAAAGGATGAGCTTACGTCTACTGTTTTTCACTATTTTCTGGAGAATTATAAGAACTCAAAATTACAATGTGTTATTCGGAAAGAAGAAGAAAGTTAAAAAAGGTTCTTTCAAGAATTCCTCAGCCTCCCTAGATCAGAAAAAGATCCCCGATCCCCTACATTAAACTCCCTTTATATAGATGAGGGTAGCTTAATATTCCCAATTGTGAGAATAGGTAACTGTACAATCGGGCAATATAATTTGAGTAACAATATAACTGGGTAATCACTTAAATAAGATAACTAGTAGATCTTTAAAGAGAAACTTTTGTTTCCCTCTCTTTGTAGGTTACCCATTTGACGAAGCGTAGACTAGTCTCCTTTTCATTCTGGTCGCACTTAACCTATTCGGAGGAGGTCGCACATAACTTATGCAGTTGAGGTCGCATCAACTCTTTCGGAAGAGATCGCACTTAATCTTACTCATACGACCTGACATAGGATTTTAGGCTGCACAACAATTGCCCCCCAGCTCTATTAGTTCTTTAGGAAAAAATGGAGTTTCCTTCTAATGTAAGTGCGAGCTTAAAAAATTCGACGTCACGACCTAGACTTGAGACCCTTGAAGAGTCAAAGAGTCGCTAGATCTCAAATATCACATTTCTCAAGATCACGCGCACCTTTTTCTAACAGATGAAAATACGTGTCACTTTTTCTAAGAAAAATAGCAGAACTCGAGGTGACTTAATGATAGCGATGATGCCAACTGTCGTCTTTAAATCAAATCGTTTCAAATTTTGAAAAGTACCGATTTAATTTCGGAAAAAATCAAATCATGCGTGAACTTCGGCCTTTAAATCTGAAAATCAAATACATTAATCTACGGCTGTGATTTAGCGATGCTTGAGATATAAATATCGAAAATCAATCCGCTTCTTCATTATAAACTCTCTCGTCTTCTATCTCTCTAAAACCCAAAGTATTTTAGAGCAAACCCTCCAGCGTCGTTTCGTTCTTCAGCTCACACAGTTCCAGTATCTTCTCCGACGAAGTTCAGACCATATCTCAATCCCTCTTTTTTCGAAGAAAGGTTAGTATATTTCTCCTCTCCTATTTTTCTTCGTCTGTTCTCGAAAAAACTTATTTTCAGCTTTTATTTCTAGGAATTGAAATACATCCCATATTCGGATGGACTAGAATGGGAATTTTTCAGATCCCATTTACCAGTTCGTAGAATAGACTCTTTTCAAGATAATGGACAAAGACGAACTCGTAAAAGAGTTTTTTAGGGTCTGATACCCTATTTATTTATTTATTTTTTTGATGAACTGCTCGAGCAATTTTTATGAATCCATACACCAATTAGAAAAAATTCGATGAGCTTGCTTGTTAATACAATCCTAGGGTGAACCCTCAAAATTTGCTAGCATATAGTGAAGATCCTTGATACTCGCATAGGACTAAACTCATCTATATTTCTTTTCAGATGTATAGTAATGAGGATTTTAGAGAAGGGAATGCATTCTCAGGAGAATCTGAGAACTCCAGTGTTAGCTCCATAAACCTCGAAGATTACCTTGAGCCAGAACCCGAAGTAGAGATAACAGGAGTCAGGCAAAATAGTCCTCGCATAGGCTACCTCCCTCAGGACCAGTGGCCTCGACATATCAGGGATGGCCCTGCCTTCGCATCGGACTATCAATACGTAGAGGGGAATTGGTCATGTACCAATATAAGGACGAGCTGCACATCGAACAAGCTCAGCAAAATCGTGTACAACTATAAGATCGCCACCTCTCTTCGCCTACCCATGGAATTCAATCGACCACACATACCACCACGCAGAAGCCTCATTTTCTGAAGCAGTTCTCAAGTGCAGTGTCCACCTCCCACTTCATCCATACATAAAATCAATCATTGACTACTATAGAGTCATTCCCTTCCAACTGACTCCAAATACATATAGATATATGGTAGGTTTGTACATACTTTACCACAAATTAGGTTTAGACTCCCCCAGTCTTGAAGAGTTCGCTTGGTTTTACCAAGTGAAATCAAACCTGTTAGATCTTGGCTTCTTTTATGCGAGCAAGTGGTCGAACCAGACAATAAAAATAATATACAGGGTTCGCAATAATATGGGAAAATGGAAAAATCCATTTTTCCACTTTGACTATGCGGATAACGGCTTCTTTCAAAATCCTGGTAGGTAGTTTTTCAATTTATCGCCTTGTTCTGTGTTGTTATATTTATCCTGATCGCACTCATATGTCATCGCAGACAATAGGGAACGACCCGGACTTTCCAGGGAATAGCTCGCAAGGGTGTATAAAATCAACGACCTTCCAATTGAGGAATTTAATTGGAAGGTACTAGGAACTTCCAAGAACCTGGTCGCTTGCGGTCTGCTTCCAAAGGGAGCCGCGTTCCCTGACCCCCCCGTCCGTTCGTCCAGACCTTCGAGCTCGAAGAAAAAGAAGCCAAGGAAGCAGACAGATAAAAGTGTCTCGTCTTCCAAACCTAGGAAACGAAAAGCACCTGCCACCCCTTCTACTTCGGAACCATCTTATCCAGAAATAGCATCACCACCAGCTTCTCAACCAACTCCTCAACAGCAAGAAGGTAATCATATATATATATATATACATATTTTAATCATCATTGTATTATGTCACCTCGCTTGCTGACATATCTGTACAGAGATAGTTATTGGTAGCAGCCTGCGAGCACCACCTTCCACTCTCGGGTCCATGGCAAAATCCAAGACACCTGAGAGCACTCCTCCATCATCGAAAGGGAAAGAGAAGGTCGACAATTCCAAAAAACAAAAAGTTGCCTTCGAGGACATCCCGGCAAGCTCGCCTCCTCCACAGCCTCAAACCATAAGCCATCCTGAACCATCCAAGGAGGCTGCCACCTCTTTGGAACTGAACCTAGTAGACAAGGACGAGGAACTCTTCGCACTCCTCAATCAATTACCAGAGAAGACTGGTATGAGCGCAGCCTTCATTGACCGCTTCACTTCCGAGGAAGGCTCGGAGAGGATGAAGCGACGATCTGCCAAGGTTGCCTTCAGTTCTGCGATGAGGATACTGGCAAATGTAAGCACCTTTTATTCTCTCCTCAATGTATTATTTCTTTAGTATTGATGGTTATATTTTCATACCGCGGCTGCTGCTGTCCTGATGCATGACCCAGTCCTCGAATGTTTGGAAAAGGCCGAAAAAGTTGAAGAGAAAACCCAAGCATTCGAGAACTCGGAGAAAGCTCGGGAGGAGGAGAAAAAAGCCTTTGACTTGGAGAGGCAGCAGCTGCTCGAAGGCCTGGCCAAGAAGAAGTTCAAGAAAGAAAATCTCGAGGAGAAAGTCAAAGAGCTCGAGAAAACTATCTCCGAGCATCCGGATCGCTTGATGGAGGCGACAACAGAGGCAGTTCACAAAGCTATTGAAGAGTTCAAGGCGCCTGAAGTCAAAGAGCTCGAAGATAAAGCCAGTGACATCGCCTCGTCAACCATTATTTTTAACACCTTCTGCGAGCATCTAGACTTTGACTTCTCTATCCTTGGCGAGGACGTAGTCGAGCTTGTCCAGAGTTGGAGGGAGGATACTGCCAAAACTGGGGATGGCGGTGCGAGCACTTCTGCATAATAAACACTTGTATTTATTT
This sequence comes from Parasponia andersonii, assembly GCA_002914805.1. Classification (NCBI taxonomy): domain Eukaryota; kingdom Viridiplantae; phylum Streptophyta; class Magnoliopsida; order Rosales; family Cannabaceae; genus Trema; species Trema andersonii. The sequence goes on along the minus strand of JXTB01000107.1, from coordinate 838,250 downwards.
ATTTATTTTTTGTTTCAGAATAATGTGGGCTTGGTCCCCCTTTCTCTCTTTGCTTGTATATGGGATTGATTTTTTTTTAATGAATATTTTTTCCTTGTCAAACATATTCCTGCAAAATAATCAAAATACAACATTGTAATTTTAACTAAGTAGTCAATCACTAGGTGACTGATCGGTACGCTTTTTGTGATTTGAATCCAACTAACTTAAAACGAGTTCTAAGTGTTAGGATAGGTTAGATCGCTTAAGAAAACAGCAAGTACGAGTGATGCAAACTCAATACTGTTTTTCAAAAGTTTCATGGCAAAATAGGATATAGCAATATCTCACATCGAACAATGAATGTTTTGCTTAGTTAATACGATATGCTAAGGCATGAAGTGAGGAGAAAATCCTAAGATTTTAAGGAATTTTAGATATTTCGACGATTTAAAATTTCGTCCCCTCTAAATGGACGTTTTGCATAGTCCCTTAGGAAATAAATAGGAGATAATATTCTGATCCCACTGCCCCCCGAGTTTTATGATGTCCAAAAACTACCATAGAACTATAAGAGACGAATCAAATGAAGTTGAAGTAATAGCTGAAAAAATATTATTGACGAATGACGTCGAATGACAAAATAATGAAACCATTGAAAATACATGAAGATGTATATGAAGATTCATTGATAATAACGACAAAGTTGTTCTGTATTCTAAGCATGTTCGATCTTTTATCCGCCGATGCGAGTCAGCTTGTATGTCCCAGGTCGAATGACGTCATCAATAACATAAGGTCCTTCCTAGGAAGGTCCAAATACACCAGCACCATGCTCTTTATTATTAGGTAGAACTCTTCGAAGGACAAGATCACCAACTTTAAAATGTCTACTTTTGACTTTGGAGTTATAATGTCGAGCAGTGCGTTGTTGATATGATGCGATTCGAAGTTGAGATTGTTCACGTCTTTCTTCTAAAAAAATCGAGCTCAATTCTCATTAATACATCATTCTGATCTTGCTCATAAACAGATCGTCGTAGAGAGCTCGCATCAATTTCAACTGGGATCATTGCTTCATATCCATCATCTAAAGAGAACGGACTCTCTCCAGTAGTGGTTTGTTGAAAGATGCAATAAGCCCATAAAACTTCTGGAAGTACTTCTGGCCAAGCTCCTTTATGCTCCTCTAGCTTCGTCTTTATATTCTGTTTAAGTATTTTGTTTATCGCTTCGACCTGTCCATTGGCTTGTGGATGAACAATAGCAGAGAAACTCTTCTTGATTCCCAAGTTGTTGCAGAAGTTACGGAACTCATCGCAGTCGAATTGTTCCTATTATTAGAAATTATAGTATGCGGTATAGCATAACGGCAGATTATAGATTTGTAAATAAAATCTATCATCTTTTTTACAGAAATGGTGCTCAAAGCTTCAGCTTCCGTCCATTTTGTGAAATAATCGACTGCGACCACCGCATACTTCAATCCACCCCGTGCTAACGGAAGCATCCCGATAATATCAATTCCCCAAACAACAAATGGCCATGGACTAGTCATTGTAGTTAAAGGAACATATGGTATTCTAGGAATAGTCGAAAACCGTTCACATTTACCATACCTCCTAGCAAATTCTATTGTATCCTTCTTTATAGTCAGCCAAAAATACCCTTGTTGAAGAATTTTGTTTGCAAGTGCTTGCCCCCCAGAATGATTTTCGCATATTCCTTCGTGAATTTCCCTCATAATGTAGCATGTTTTTTCATCACTGACACATAATAATAATGACGAGCTAAAACTTCTTCAATAAAACTTGTCATCATGGATGATATAGCGGGCTGCCTTCATGGGAAGTCGCTTTGCATCGTCTTTACTTTCAGGAAGATCACCATTTTGTAAATATCGCATTATAGGATCCATCCACGATGGTTTTTCCTCAACTGACATGGTTACCTGGGATTCAACTTCGATGCTTGGCGATACAAGAAATTCAACAGGAACAACCTTCAATAACTTTGCATCTTTTGTTAAAGCGAGCTTTGCAAGTGCATCCGCCCGGGTATTTTCAATGCGAGAAAGAAGTCGAATGTTATAAGCAATGAATGTCGAGAACAATCGTTGTACCTCCTGCAAATAGGCCATCATTCTCTCCCCTCTTGCTTGGTAATCGCCCTTAACCTGACAAATGACTAGCTGGGAGTCGCTGTACACTTCAATCATCTCGACCTTCATTTCCTGTGCAAGCTTTAGCCTAGCTATCAATGCTTCATATTCAGCCTCATTATTCGACGCTGGAAATATGAAGCAAAGTGTACAATGAATGTTATACCCTTCAGGACTGATTAAAACTAGGCCCGCACCTGCTCCATTCTCGTTTGATGACCTATCAACATAAAGTTTCCATAACCTTGATGTATCTGAAGCAGGTTTTTTGAGTACTCCTGTGGGAAGATCGACATCATATGTAATTCTGCAATAAAATCTGCGAAGGCCTGGCTCTTTATAGCAGTGCGTGTTTGAAAATTGATATCAAATTGACTTAATTCAACGGCCCACTTAAGTAGCCGTCCTAAAGCCTCAGGATTCTGTAGAACCTGTTTCAACGGAAAATTTGTGAAAACTCTGATGGAGTGAGCATGAAAATTAGGTCGAAGCTTCCTTAATGCGATGACGAGTGCTAGTGCCAATTTTTCCATCTCTGGGTATCTAGTTTCGGCATCAAGTAATCTTTTACTTACATAATAGATAGGTCGTTGTATATTTTCCTCCTTGTGAATTAATACAGCACTTGTCGCATATTTGGAAACAGCGAGATATAAGCATAATTCTTCTCCTGTGTTTGGCTTCGACAAGAGTGGAGGAGAACCCAAGTGTGCTTTTAACTCTTGGAATGCCTGCTCGCATTCTTTCGTCTATTCGAACCTCTTTGATCCTTTCAATACTTCAAAGAATGATTGGCATTTATCAGTTGACCTGGATATAAACCGACTCAGTGTAGCTACTCTTCCTGCTAGGCTCTATACATCCTTGGGTTTACGAGGAGATTGCATATCAATCAACGCTTGTATCTTCTGAGGGTTAGCTTCAATGCCTCGCTAATTGACCATAAAACCCAGAAATTTTCCAGATCCTACCCCGAACGCACACTTCTGGGGATTCAGCTTCATTTGATATTTCCGGAGAATTTTGAACATCTCATCAAGATGCTTGATGTGATCTTCGGCTTTCTCCGACTTCACCAACATGTCGTCGACATATACCTCCATTGTCTTGCCAATTTGTTTTGCAAATATCATATTGACAAGATGCTGGTAGGTCGCTCCTGCATTGATGAGTCCGAAAGGTATCTTCTTGTAGTAGTACAATCCTCGATTAGTGATGAACGAGGTATGCTCCTCATCTAGCTCGTACATAGGCATTTGATTGTATCCAGAATATGCGTCCATGAAACTTAAGAGTTCATGCTCCGATATCGCATCTACAAGCTGGTCGATTCTCGGAAGGGGGAAGCTATCCTTTGGGCACGCTTTGTTGAGATCGGTGAAATCGATACACGTTCTCTACTTCCCATTGGGTTTTTTTACCAAAACTGAGTTAGTAAGCCAGTTAGGGTAAAAAGATTCTCTTATAAATCCAATTTCGAGCAGCTTCTCCATCTTTTCTTTCAACGCGACGTAGCTCTCTGGATTCATAGCTCTTCTTTTCTGCCATACAGGCTTCTTTGTCAGGTCTATGTTAAGACGGTGGCATATGATATTCGAATCGATCCCTACCATGTTCGAATGTTGCCATACGAAGACATCCAAGTTAGATTTCAGAAAAGCGACCAACGAAGCTCTCACAGGTTCTTGAATCTTCGTTCCAATCTTTAAAGTCTTAGAGGACATGTCGAATGATAAATCCTCCAGATCTTCAATGGGTCCAGTTCTGACCTCTTTGTCTATTTCTCAAGGATCAAAGTCTTCACTAGTCTTGTCAATTGACGCTTTAACTGACGGTTCGAATGATGCTTCGTCTGATGCTTTGTCTAACACTTCAACTGATGCTTCGACTGACGCTTTGTCTGACGCTTCAACTGATGTTTCGCCCGATGCTTCGACTGACGCTTCTTCTAGTAGCTGGACCATCATTGTGCGAGGCGTCGCATCCTTTGCTGCAAGTTTCAACGAGTTGTTATAACAAGTCCGCGCATTATATTGGTTTTCTCGCACCTCGCCTACCCCGTGTTGGGTCAGGAATTTCATAATGAGATGGTAGATTGAAGTGACGGCTCGAAGTTCCCTCAGTTTCGGTCTTCCCAGCACAGCATTGAATGTGGAGGTGCAATTTACCACCAAAAATTGGGTCATTATCATTGAAACCCTAGGATAGGTTCCAACATTAACCATTAATTCAATCATTCCCATAGGCATTAGGCTATCACCAGTGAAACCATAGAACGGAGTGACGGTAGGCTTCAAGTCGCTCTCATTCAACCCCATCTTCTTAAAGGCGTCGTAGTATAGGATGTCAACAGTGCTCCCATTATCAACCAATACTCACCACAACTGCGTGCTTCCATAATTAATTTTTATGACCAATGCGTCATTATGCAGATAATGGACCTCCCTCGCATCCTGTTCTGTGAAGGTAATGTCCATATCCGGTATTCGTTGAAGCTTACGTGGTCGCTGCTCAAGATGCATGACGTTAGTCAATGGCTGTTGTCGAGCTTCTCGTGCATACCTGTCTTGAGCCCTTTTTGAATTTCCGCCAACATGCGGTCCTCTAAAGATAATTCGGAATTCGCATTGAATTTTTGGAGGTCGCCGTTGGTTTTCTTCTCGCCTTTCGTTGTTCTGCCTGGTGTATTGCCGCAGTCGCCCTTCTTTAATTAATCTTTCAATTTCATCCTTCAAGGCGTAGCAATTATTGGTGTCATATCCAATGTCATTGTGATACCAGCAGAACTTATTGGGGTCGCACTTTGCTCTGTCCGTTTTATTGGTTCCGGATGATGGTATCGCTCCTGCTAGTTTGTGACCGCATAGATATGATCTATGGGCTCGTTTAACTTGGTATGATTGTTGAACCGCATGGGAGCTCTAGAATCTCCTGCTTTTTAGTTCTAGGCTGATTCTCCGTCAACTGTTCATTACTCTTTTTGTTTTTCTTATTACCGTTATTGTTGGTCGTGATCGCATCTTTAGTAACATCTTTCCTTCCTTCTTTCTTTGTCTTTTGAAGATTCTCGCACGAAGATTCTACCCTCAGATGCTGACCAACCCTTTGGTAGAAATCTTCTAGAGTTCTACATTTTCGCTCAAGTAATTCCTCCCAAAATTTAGTTTCTGGTCACACCCCGGCCATCATGAGAGTTAAAATTCCCCCTTCAGGTGGGTTATTGACCTTTGCTAACTCTGAGGTGAATCGGTT
>JXTB01000107.1:775310-832775 GCA_002914805.1 Parasponia andersonii | reverse complement strand
TGGCGATTGACGATATCCATCAGCGAGCTCATCGTCCCAACCAGCAAGTGCGTCTAATGCGATCCTTAAATTGTGAACATCGACGTTCAGAGGGAGAGCATTATCTCTTGTTGGCGGCAAGGGCGGCCTTTGATCGTTATCTCGATGTATGGCGGGCTGGTCAGGCAGAGTCTTTTGCGATCTATGAGAGGAATCCAGCGAAATAGTGCGACGAGATCAGCTTTGGTCATTATGATGCGACACAGATCGTTCATGACTACGTCGCCGCTCCAAGTGTTGTCTTAAGTCTGTAGGATTTTGTCTCGACTCTCTGCTGATTCTTTCGAAGACGTTTCTTGATTGTCATTTTTGTTCGATGTTTAAGCGATCTTGATTACCAGTGGATTTGCGAGAAGGTTGTCCACGATCACAGTTAATACTTGAACTCTCTGTACCAGATTCTAGAGGCAAGTTTGCGACTTTGCCTTTTCCTTTGGAGATGCGATCTTCATGACGCTCTTGCTAGGTTCTTGGCTGGTCGCATTTCCGTGTCTCTAGGATCTGTATTCCTTTCTCAAGTAGTTGAGCAGGACATTCTCTGGGACGTTCGTGCTGTGGTGGGGTCACCATCTGTCCTTCAGCAAGTTATCGTAGGGAGTCATTGATCTGGTTAGTGATTTGCTGAAGGTTCACCAATGTCTCCTCCATGCGATCCTATCTCTGAGCAAGGTTTTCTGATGCGGTCATGGTAGGCTGACCCTAAGCAGGGTCTGCCTGTGCAGCAGCAGTGCTTTGGGGTTGGTTTTGGCTAGTACGGATGACTCTGGTAGTGTTTCTGGTGTTTGCCATTATTAAAAAAGCGAAATTTGACAAACTGTTTTGCCAGAATAGCTCTCCTTTTAGCGCCAATTGTTGATGGAGGTTTTGTCAACAATAAATTTACAAAAAATTACGAGATGTGGCTTGTGTGAAAAGGGTTATTAATCAAAGCAAATAAAGAGGCAAAGATTTTATAGTGGTTCAGTCTCGAAAAAGATGAGCTTACGTCCACTGTTTTTCACTATTTTCTGGAGAATTACAAGAACTCAAAATTACAATGTGTTGTTCGAAAAGAAGAAGAAAGTTAAAAAAGGTTCTTTCAAGAATTCCTCAGCCTCCCTAGATCAGAAAAAGATCCCCGATCCCCTACATTGAACTCCCTTTATATAGATGAGGGTAGCTTAATGTTCCCAATTGTGAGAATAGGTAACTGTATAATCGGGCAATATAATTTGAGTAACAATATAACTGGGTAATCACTTAAATAAGATAACTAGTAGATCTTTAAAGAGAAACTTTTGTTTCCCTCTCTTTGTAGGTTACTCGTTTGACGAAGCGTAGACTAGTCTCATTTTCATTCTGGTCGCACTTAACCTATTCGGAGGAGGTCGCACATAACTTATGCGGTTGAAGTCGCATGCAATTCTTTCGGAAAATGTCGCACTTAATCTTACTCATGCGACCTAACATATGATTTTAGACCGCACAACGCTCGGGTTCATGCAATAGAACATATATATCTGTACCAAAGCTTTAGCACCAACCTTGCAAATTGAAGAAACAAAAATACATCTTTTTTTTTTCTTATTTACTTGGGAAAACTGAGTTATAATTATGACTGATACTTGTCAATTATTTCATGGTAATATATCCTTCAAATTCTATTCTATACATAAACTCGTATAGAGCTAGTATCTATAACAAACAAGAAAACAGTATCAAACAACATCAAATTTTCTCTTGTCCTGAGAAAGTATCTTCACTCGGCAATTCAAATGGACTCCAATTACCAGTCAACGGATTATCATCTTGATGAGCTTCTGGTCCCAGCACTGGTAGCTGTGTTGCTTGAATAGCGTGACTAACCATAATCTGATGAGAACTACAAGACCATAATACCTCTTGGCCTGGCAGTGGTGGCAACCCATAATCACCTGCACAATGCTCTGCTCTATCTTGATATTGCTTGTGAAACGAGTCCAAACCACAGAAGTTATAAATCTGCTCATTTCCAGTGGACAAGTCAGGAAGACTAGTACTACTGACGTGGCATCCAACTAGACCATTTTCTTGTGCCAGTTGAATGCTCGACCCTAGAGTAACATTACTCAAGGGAGCAGTTGAAAACTCCAAGGACGGATCAAAATGAACGCAACCCAATTCTGGGATTTCTGATCCATTATTATTATTCACAACACTCTTGGAATTATCTGGCTTTGGGTTCAAGAAGTTTGCATAAACAAGCGCAAGATCTATATGAGACCCATCAGGCAGCATTGACGACCTATTGGAATATTCATCTAAGAAACTCCCGTTATTGGCACCGTATGCATGCCCAACTGGACCATTGGATACGACACTCCCATAATTTAAATTCTTTGCGTGAATGTTGCCATCTGCGGCCGTCGAAAGCCTCAGCGACTTCCCTCTTCTGTTTTTCCGGCAGCCGCCTCCAACCGGCACGTTCCTGAGGGACCCACCCTTGGTCCAGTACCTTCTGCAGCCCTTACAAAAGTAACGGGGTTGAGTTAAGCTGTAGTTGTTGTAGTAACAAAACTTGGTGTTGGAACAGCCGCACCTGGGACAATTGGGAGATATCTCAACGTTAGGCTTCCATATTCCTCTCTCCATTAGTACCATTAATGCGACAATTCTTCATTCGGGCCTTTTATCAAACAGTTGGAGATCAAAGTCGCTCCCTCTCTGCAGGTGTTTAGAGAGAGAGAGATCAGTTGGGCAACCACGAAATGGCCTGAAAAGCGTTAAATGGGGTACCAGAATTGCGTTCTCCCCATGCACATGTAGTGGGTGGAGTTTTCTCTGAAGCACATGAGGGCAGTGTCTAATGGTTAAGGGGACTTGGAAATGTTGCATGCACCCGCGCACATGAGATGAGTGCATTGGGCAACAAGTTGTGGGGAAGTTTTGGGTTCCGGGGCCGTTGAGGACGATCCCGGCGGCTGATACAAGGTGTCGGTGTTTGTGACACATGGCGTAGGTGTATTGGCTGGGATGATGGTGGTGGAGGAAACAAAACCCTCGAGAGGCTAATTTTAGGTGCTTTTCAGGAGCACACAGCACTCTAATCCATCTAGTATTTAATAAATAAAGTTTTTTAATTTAGTACTAAACTACTAATTGGGAACCCCAAAGTGCTTCTCATTCACTCTCCAATCCCTAAGATGTTATGTCCTCCTTTCAAGCAAAACCCTCCCTGTCAAGTGGGATTATGATTTTCACTATATTGAAAGCTATATATATATATATATATATATCATTAATTGAGCAATGGTAAAAATAATGTAGTTTCTAAAAATCCAGCGATAAATAAACCCAGAAATATATTTATTTATAACTTGTGTTATGTATAGATATGTAGCTAATTGAGTATAGTATATTTTTTATTAGCCTATTTGGTGGGTTGGACTATAAAAAAGGACTGAATTCAATCCTATATCCAAGCTTGTGAAAGGATTGGCCAAAAGAGTCTAATTTTTGATTTAATTCCATACAGAGGGAACAAAGTTGTCTCCTTGTGAATTTGGGTTTAAATAAGTGTTGGAGTTTTTTTTTCTTTTTTCCCTTTTTTTTTTCTTTTCTTTATTCTTTTTTTTTATCTTATTGAAAAATTAGATTGTACTCATAAATTAAAAATTATTTTATTATGTAAATAAATTTTTAATTCTAAATTGTAACACGTTAAAATACTAAATACTAAATAGTTCTAATCCGAACCAAACAAACCGATTAATATTGGCTTGAGAAGTGTACGAAAATGAAGAAATATTTGGAAAAAAAAAAAAAAAAAAAAAAAGAAAGGGGAGTACGCGTGCGTGGGAGCGGAACTAGTATTTCTTAAAGGAGGAATGTCTCTTAAGTCGGTAGTTAATGTATACGCAACTTAGAAAGGATCTCTTGGATCATGGGCTTCTCGGATCCGTAGCTTGTAGATAATAAATTAATTAGAACCTTTTTGCAGTCACAGTGCAATGGTTTATGCAATATTTTGGGAATGCATGATTGGCAAGCAACCACGTCGAACTAGGAAAGATGACGAAGAGAAGGTTAGTAAATCAGATATAGGAGAATAAAATAAAATGAAATTAATGAAGGAAAAAGAAAAAATAAATAGATATAAAAAATAAGCAATGGCACCAGAAGAACTTGGTTATACGGTTTTATGACGACTACAATTAACCAAAATATAAGCCAAGGACTAGGATTACACGATGAGAAGTTTTCTCGAGCAACGGAGCAAGTGGATATTGGAGTGGAATTTCATGATGGACATTCTCACATCCCAAGTTTACTTGTCTACAACGAAATATTGGAAGCATCCAATTCAAATAACCGGGGAATTTTGTAAAGAATTGTCAAAAATACAAATACCCGCAACCTAGAGATTTTGGACCTTTTCATGAAATTGTGAGTAGAGAACCAACAAGATGTAATACCACATTATGGGTGGAAAGTAACCAAAATATATTTTCGACAATTAGACCCATTCAAAATGCATAACATTCTTTTATCTAAATGCATTGCATCTTGGATTCAGCAATCATTAACCAACGTTAAGAAAATTTTACCGGTACACAAATTTCCAATCACAGCAAACCTAGTCAAATCATGAACAGATTGAGGGCCATAAACTCATCTAGACATCAAGGATAGGCATCTCGTTTAATTCGGTTACTTGACAAAAAAGAATTATACAATGAACATATTTATACATTAACAGTACAAAATTTCAGGAAACAAAATTCACTGGATGAAGGGTGAGCCTATCGAAACTGGGATTTTAATAAAGTTCGAGCAATCTCTACTTTGTTATTGGTCTCCCAAGTATACACCAACAGGCACGTTCGAGCAATCTCAACTTCTACATCATCTCCCTAAAGTTGCCCCAGTCTCTCCTGTCAAACCACAAGAAACAGTCATGATTTAGTGCCAATTATGAAAACCATTCCTGAAAGGATATCCTTTCTGAGAGCACCATAGCATATACGAGAGAGAATATTATGGCAAAATAATATGGGTTCCTCTTAAAACATGAGCATCCAAGATTTCGTGAACTATAAGAAGCGAGAAAAGTGGTGTGAAGAGGGAGCATAGATGGAAGTGAAATCTTTCATAACATTATGCAATGTAAAGCAGAAACATAATGCTTGTAGTGCATGTCTAGCAAAAACGAGTTCAAGAGAGAGTAGTCCAAGAAAATCCTGGCCCATGCTTAGCATAACTATAAGATAACATGATAGTAAGACAACTAAAGAAAAATAAAACTCATTCAGCTAAGCATGTATTATCCATCATTATCCTTTCCGACCATAAGGCCTGAAAAGAGGAATAATAAGGGAAATACCTGAAGCATCTGCATTAATTTTGGATGCTGCTCCAAAAGCTGGCATAGCTTGTCCCGGTCGCTCAGTAAAGACTGTCAGGGAAAAAGCATAAATGATAAGGAAAATATACCAGGGTGATACTGGCCAAACAGATCCGAAAATTTTTGGCCAGTAAAACCAAATTGAAAATACCTGAATAGCTTGGGGCGACTTGAAATACTCATGTAACGACATCCCTGAATCTTGTTGCTGTTGAGATGCAGTATCCACAGGTGGATTTACGATTTGTGGTTGTACATGTTCAACTTGATGCTGCTGCTGCTGCTGCTGCGCATGAGAAAACTCTTGTTGTGGTTGATAAAATGTATTCACAGGAGAAGCCTGTGGTTGCTGCAGCATCTGTAAGGGATGGATTTGCATGTGACCAGGGCTTTGCAAAGATAGCCCTTGGTCCAGCTGTTGTGAAGCTTGCATAGGTGGCCTAAGGTGTTGGGGTGGTGGTTGTGGAGGACGTGGAAGCTGAGGTGGCTGCAGTGGCTGCAACTGAGCAAGGGAATGGATCGACTGAATGGAAGACTGAGGAATCGAGAGATTCTGCAAGATGCTTGGATTATCAACTTGCTGAGCTGGGAAGCTTCCATAAATATTCACTGGGATTGAACCTGGCCTACTGAAAACCAAGTGTGGCAACTGCGGAGCAGGTGCATAGGCATTTGTTCTGGCCCCTGGAGCAGAAATATTGCCTAAGCGAGCATCAGTTGAAGGTGACACCTCCATCTGGCTGTGTGCTAAAGGTTGAGAAGTAGAATTTTTATTCGATGTTAAATTATAAGGACTAGCTGAGAAAGGTGGCGGCGTAGGCGGAAGTGGTGGGGGTGGCCTAGCAGATCCACCAGGAGAAGAGATAGAAGTCCTCGAGAACTTAGAATCTGCCATTGGAAGGGATGTGGAACTGTTGTTGAACCCATACTCTGAATGAACCTGCCAAAGAAAAAAAGTAGAGATTTATTACACGAATGCATATAAACCAGCAAGATGGAGCAAATCTACACTTAAATTTTCTGAAGAAGAAACTCAAGGAAAGGTCTATCTTCTCATACTTGGAATGCTGTTGGTAGTTGCTGCTGGACATCAGTCATAGAATTCACAAATGGCGATGACTGACTTGAAACTGGATCAGAGGTCTGAGATATCATAGGTGCAACTGTTGGAGGTGGCGGCATCGGAGGTAAAGGAGGTTGATTTAGCAGAAACCTCTGGTCATAAAGCCCTTGAGACCCTGGGGCAACAGGTATATTCATAGTGGGATACTGAATGTTCTTTGGATGAAAATTTTGAGAAGACGACCTATTATCCACTGGTAACTGTGCCAATGATGTAGATGCATTACCATAGATGGAACCAGGGAACCCAGGATTGTTTGTTGCTACCACAGAATCAAACCCACCAGAAGTCTTCACTGTAATAACATTCTTCACGTCATCAGACTGCTCCAAATACTTCTTATCCGAAGAAACACTCGGTTCTCTAGTCAATGGCTTTTCAGGGCGTGAAATCGATATCCTTGAAGAAAACTCACTCTGTGTATTTTCGTCAACTTTAGATGCTAAGGGTGTACCTAAACACGGAAATTGGCTGCTCTCATGAACATCACTTTCTGTCTCTTCAACAATAGAGTGGGGAGAATTTTGCTCCAGAGTAAGGGAGGAGGGCTGCTGCAGATAATCATCTGGCTGAGGAAAGGGCAATTTGTCATCGGATTCGGACTCCTCACCATCAAAAACTATATCAATCCCATGGAGATCATCATCAAGATCCGTTTTCAATTGCTTGGGTTTGCTGGACTTCTCTGTAGCTGTTTCACTAACGGAAGCTGCATTCTTCACCTGCGTTGCTGCATCCCCGACTACTGCCGACATGGGATTCTGACGTTCCCTCTGTCTAGCCATAAATTCATCCACATGAATTGAAGGAGGTCTTCCACCTGTTGCTCCGACTCGCTGGACTGCAATTACATTAGAATTAGTAGCACCATCAACATTTCTTTCCCTTGCAACGTAGTCATCCACGTGCATGGAAGGGGGTCTGCTAGTGTTTGGTTTGCGTTGCCGGAAAGTATCCCTCCGAGTAGGAGCAGAGGATGTAGTTGATGATCCTACTCCTCGTGCAAATGCATTTTGGGCAGCAACCTCAGCTGGTAAATTTTCTCCTTTAGCACGCCTATTTGAGCCATCTACAGATGGGATTTTCTTTTTAGCAGAAAGTACCGTCTGAGAAAATCTATCAGGTAATGTTTCTGGGCATTCCCACAGAAACTTGTCTCCAAGTCCTAAGAAAAGATAATCTTCAGAACTTTCAGCGTCGTTATCTGATATTAGATGGACCTTTGAAGAAAACAAAACATCATCTGATGAAAGAGGAACCCGACCACTGGAAAATATATCATCCAGTGTAACTGAACCAGCAGGATTTTGCAGTAACAACAGCAATGACTTTGCAGAATCTAAAACCTGTAAGTTGTCAACAACATCAGGAATTAAAAGTATTCATCAAAAAATAAAGAAAAAAAATATCTATGGAAACATAATTTATGCCTGATACAAAGCAGTTTGAATATCGTAGTTGGCCAAATATTCATCATCTTCAATCCTTGAACTCAACAGAGATACTAATTTGTGTATATAGTCTATGTTTTCCTCAGAAGCGCCATCTGTCACATCTGTAGTATCTGGAATGCCAAAAAGAAATTTCACTGCAGCCACCTGGTCCTCCAAACTAATCGACAAATCAAACTTTTAGTCTGGACAGTTAATCAATCCAAAAGAATCAATATCTAAAACTTTCCACAACAATCTAAAATATACATAAGTAACTACAGCAAAATTCTGCAAAGATAACCACTGGCAACAGACTTATAGCCTTCTTAGAAATCAGAAATAAGTAGGCAGAAAGTAACAGAAGTCAAGTGAAAGTGGTTAAAAGAAAAATAAAGAAAATTTTAGAAAAGTATAATTACAAGTCAGTATTCTATAAGGTACATGAACAGAACTGCAGAGTGGCTTAGTATTTGATACAGCAAAGAGGAAGAAAGATAAAATCTGAACTCTTAATACGGCTTTTGTTTTAAATCAATTGACCAAATAACACATTGATTCTTATATTGTGAAATAGGCAAATATACAAATGATCTAATCTCAAATTCTAGACAAGGCAATGAGATACAAAGAAAATCAACAGAAGAAGGGAAAAAAGGAGAAAAGCAGAGATAACAATGTTGCAGAGAAACAACTAAACTTTGGGACCAAACAGGAAAATAGGAAATCATATGACAACAATCAACTTATTCAGTGAATTAGGCTACATCAGAAACAACTAAAATTTAGAGCCAAACAGAAAAATAGGAAATCATTAACTGATGATTCAACTTATTCAGACAATTAGGTTCTATCAAAATCCAGGAGTGAGCTACGTCATGAAAAAACCATAAAGGCATGAAAATTGAAAACTAACCTTTTCCCATCCATACAAAAGTATAAAGTGCCCAGAGACAGTGCATTGATAGACTCCATTGCATAATCTGAAAAAACATCTCTGGTATCAATAGATTGCAACAGTTTCTTCCAGCACCACAGCAAAGGGGGCTGTTTTCTCCATTCAAATTCATTAAGAAAACCATAATTTCCACTGCCATCCCTTTCGTATCCTCTATGTGATCCAAGTTCCTCGGTTCTGGACAGGATACGATTGAAAACAACTGCCAAAGAACTCTGACCTGCATTGCAGGAACCTAATTCTTTAAAAGCAGTAAGACATGCCAGTAACTCTCTGCCAACTGGTAGGACCTGGGGAAAAAAGGGCATCCATTGCTGTCAGTTATGATAATATTTTTTAATGATGAAATCAAAGAATTTTTAACTTCTCCACAAAGTTTCAAATTACTTTTTCTTTTAGGACTGGAAGTAAATTCAGTTACTTCCAACGTCAGTAGCTTTAAGGCCCTGTTTGGAACCTGAATTTTTCTTTTTTCAAGGGAAGTTTGGAACCTGGATTTTAATGGGAGCGAAAATTTAGGGATTCCATTTTCTCTCGTTTGAACGTTAACAAAACTGAGGGAAAAAAATATAGGGAAAGTGAAATGGAAATTTAAAATAATTTGGTAGATTCCTAATTATCATATAACAGACAGGTTGAGAGAGATAAAAGTTTCAAAAGAAAATTAATGGAACTAAATGAAATTTTTTTTCCTTCTTTCTTTTTGTATTTACCTCGTTATATTTTTCCTTAGCAAAATCCAGGCACCTAACGGAGCCTGGTTCAAGTTATAATTAGAAGCAAGCATAAGAGAAATTATTGTTATTTGCACAATCCTGTTTTCGACTTAACTTAAGTATATTTCATATGTAGAAACAAAGCTGCCAGAGAATGAAAAGAAAACACACACATACACCAACCTACTAATACAGAGAAAAAAAAACAAATAGAAAAATAATACATATACACACACATACATAGCACAAAGTTATAGCATGAACAGACAACAAAGGAGCAAAAGCTACCTGACAGAACTTGAGGAGATATGATAAGATTACCAAACAGTCCTCAGAACCTATTTCGAAGTCGTGCCTAAGGAACCACCAAAGTATGTTAAAAACGTATTGTCAGTCATACTCTATCTAGAAATATATATATATATATATATATATATATATATATATATATATACACACATAGGACACAAATCCGGTAGGTATTTTTTTTTTTTTTACCTATCCATAGGTATTATTTTGCCCAATTAAAATGCATCACACATCTTTTTATGGTAAAAGATGGAGAGAGAAGAATTAAATAATGGGTATTTATTTTTATTATTTTTTTCTACAACTACCCAAATTAAAATAGCCGTTAGATTATAATCCAACAGCTAAAAAAAAAATATCTATAGATAGGTAAAAAAAATACCTATTGGATTGGGAACCATATATACATATATATATATAGAGAGAGAGAGAGAGAGACAACAATAAAAATATGAAATACTCACGAATCTTGTTTTCCAGCATGGTGCACTGATGTTCGAGAACATAATAGTGAGAAGCACTTGAATACAGGAACACACCAACTAAGCATGGTAAACCCACTTTTTGTCAAACTTCTAGCGTCTAAAAGTTGTTTTTCATCCAATTCAGTAGCAGTAAAACACCTCCCCAGCACTCTAGTAAGCATCTGAATGAACCCCTCCTTTAACAAAAATGCCTAAAAAATAAGAAGCCAATACTTAAAATCTGTTTCTGATTTACGATAAATGAAAAAGGGATCCAGACACAAACAACAAACAGTTTTTAAGCCATAAGCCAGAAAACAGATAAGAACCTTAGCATGTGGATGCTCCAATAAGCTAGCAAGAAAATCAAGATATCTGTAAACCTGAAAAGCGAAGAAAAACATTTAATTGTGCAAAATCATGTGCAACTGTCAAGATATTACAGTTAGAACCAAAAAGTTGACCTTGAAACTGTCCATTTCAGATAGAGAAGAAAAATCAGAGACACGCTCACTTATCCAGGACAAAATGGGTTGCAGAAGCACAGAACAAGTTTCAGGCTTTTGGCACCCAATGCGTACTATAAAAACACGTAGCATGTCCTGAATCACAACCAGTTCCTGTTAAGAGGAAAACCATTTAGTTATGCAACTTGTTACAAGCAGCTAATATAATCAGAAAGAATATCAAAATTGCAACCCCGCCCATCTCTTTCAAAGGCTCTAACAGGAGAAGAAAAGGAAATAGCTATGAAGGCATCAGGGGAAGTCACATACAGAAATAGCATAATGCTGGATAATATGGGCAATTTTGTCAAGCTGTGGCATCAATTGACCAAGCAACTTCTCCAAGTGTTCAGGCTGAAGATACCAATTGACCTGCCTTTCCTTCCTGGGCCCCAATAATGTACCGACAGACAATTTTCTAAGGGCACTCAACAAGGGCATCCCATTTCTCCAAAGCCAGACACCTTCTTCAGGAAATAAATCATTCTAATATTTCAAGAAAGAGAGAGAAAAAAAGAATGGAAATGAACAGTCAGAAGTGAAAAAGAATCTCAAATTAAATTTGATGCTTCAGTGCAAATCTGGTAGCAGCATCAGCATACAAAATGTATAGAAAGATAAATCAAATCTGCAAGTTTTTTGAAGAAAACACTACAAGCATTCATACGGATAAAAAATCCATCTATCTTCATGATCCATAAAAGTTAAATAAATTGATATTTAGCTGCAACAGCTACGAATAGCAAACAATAATCCAGACCATCCAGCGCAGAGGTAGTACCACTACTTACAAGCAGAATTAGTAGCTAAAAGTCTGCTGCTTTTGAAAATTATATAAGATATGGAGGAAGCTCATTTATCCATTGTTATGCTAAAACAGCCTGCCTTACAATAGACTCGCTAGTTGCTATTAGGCAATATTAGCAAGCTGAAAGGTCAGCTGCTTATGTTATTCCTTATAATTCACTATTACCAACACATCATCTAAACCAGAGAAAAAATAACATACCAAAAGACAGAGCAAGCTGCAGGTTTCCTTAGGACCCAAGGCCAGCAATGAAGTAGCTTGAACACTAGCAAGGACGGAATGGAAGAGACCAGGAGTCCAGCCATATATTGGCCAACAAGAAAGTGCAGATGCAACGAGATGGCAAATAGCTCCAAAACCGAGGGCAGAATCAGGATAAGAAGAGGATAAGTCTGCCGCACATGCTGCTAATTTTGGACTGCTATTAAAAGAATCGAATCAGATCATGTACAAAATCCATTAATCTAGCCACAATAAGGGTAAAAGGAATTTTTCCAACCTAACTTCTCGATGCAGCCGAAGAAGGGCATTCATTAGTTTGGTATTTCTATGCTGCTCCTCAGCTTCCTATAATTATACAATGAAACAACTCAATACTTGAACAAATTAAGGAAAGCTGTTTTACAAGTTCTAACAATACAAGTAAATGCAATCAGTGTATAATCCCTTAAGCTTTGTTTCTACATCCAAACAGGTGGAGTCCATGTTCCAAAGATAAACTAAACGATCATCTCACTAGGTTTTATCTTTAAGAACGAGAAAAATGGACGAATAGAAAAAAAAAAAGACAATAATTACAACTCTCTAGGTATCAGATACATGCAGGTCCATAAATTAAGACAGGAAAATCAACTATAGACAGTGGTCCTATTTATCGTTCCCTAGTCCTCCTTCCTTCATTGTAACTTCTTCCCGTTCAGTACATTGATTTTTTTCTAATCCAAAAGGCGAAAAATATATATATATATACCAACTCCGTCCCTCATCAGTCCAATGTATATGATTTATTAACTTAAAGTAACCGTGTAATTTCACAAGGACATAACAGAATGTGCAATAGCTCCATTCCATCATAGGTATTATTAACTTCTAAGAAATCAACAGAAGATAAAATTTCACAGAATGCAAAGGTAACAAACATATTAACAACTAACATTGACTCATTAAGGCCATGTTTACTAATCCATAATGGACTGGAAAGGGGAACTCCATTCATGTGTTTACTTATCTATTTGGAGCACACTATTTTGGGGAATGCTTCACATAATTAGTTAAATTTTGAAAGGATGACTCAATTTTTGATAACTTCTCATTCCTCTTTAAACCCATTCCCATTCCCTTTCTGTTTCCTTTCCTTTTTATTACAGATTAGTTAACATGCCCTAAGATTAATCAAAAAGTTCTTAATAACACCCTTCTCATCCAGACAAAGGTCTCACTTATGAATAACATGAAAGCAATTCTGAAATTAAAAACAGGAATCAACCAAGGGCAACCTGTAGTTTCTGCAAGAGGTTGATCAACAACACAAGGGAAGGAACCAAAAGATCAATTAAACTCTGCTCACGATAACGTTCCAGTAGTAAATCTGATGTAGAATTGCCTTCTGTGCCATCATCAACAAGGTAATCTGTCCAAGACCAAAACATCACATGTTGCAAAAATTAGATTAGATGACAACCAAAAAAATTAGAATCTTAGGCCAAAATTTAAAAATTGCACTAGTTAGTTGCATATCACAAACATAAAATCAAGCAACAAAAGACAATAAAACAATTATTCAAGTGATGGACTACACATGTACTCCATGCCCCCACAGTAAAAATTTCAAACGGATAAAAACATTATCATCTCGTTGCTTTTAAGAGAAGTAGCTGACTGTTATATTCCTGACAATAGTTCTTATAAAACCCAAAATGTAATGTTTGGAAGAAAAAAAGTTATGACTGGAGAACATACCATAACTGTTTGACGACCTTTCAAGCATGAACCTACAGTTGACCACAAGTGTGTATATGACTGTTATGGCACCTTCATCATACAAAGCAGCAGCGACAGACTATATTCAACAAAAAAGTTATAATCCACATAAAAATCACAATTATAAACACCATGTCAAAGATACAGTTACGTACTGAGTTCTCTGAAATAAACGCCAAAATTCTTAGAGCTGTTGTCAACTGTGCTACAGAAGAGTCACGAAGGATTACGCCGTCAAAAGTCTTCTCAGAGATGAATTTTCCAAGGTTCTCCATCACATTAACATCAGAGCCACTGGAGGAATCTCCAATAATGTTTTCTACATCTGTTAAATCTGACACTATTGTGGTTGTTGAAGTTAAGTGAGCATCTCCCCCAGAAGCTAAGACAGCAGCATACCGCAAAAGCCCAATGCCACCATTTTTATGATATATTACACCAGCATCTATCCATTCCAACAGCCTTGTGGGAGCATCTTTTCTATTGGATCCTGGAGATGAGGAATGTAAAGCTCTATGGAGTTCTACAGCATGCCCAATCCAAGAACCAAGAGAAGATGCAGTTGAATCAGTAACAATTACTTCAAAAATCTCAGCCGCTGAGTGAAATATGGCAAGATTTAGGGGCAAAGCTCCTGAATATCCAGAATAACCAGTAAGTAAATGCATAACTAAAGAGTGTGGACAAGATATTTCATAGAATTTCATAGACAACTAGAGGTAGTGCATTACCACTAATCTTGGCAACTGGCTCTGGTTCCCTTGCAGAATGCAATGCTTCAATCAAAATTTTCATAACCTATAAAGAAGTAAAATACTTGTTATTAAAAACTAAAGCATGTAGTCAAACATGACCAAATAACTAGTAGAACACAATCAACAAGATTCGGACTGAATAAACACCATATTGCTAAATTGCAACCATCTGGGGTATCAACACATCCACTAAAATAGATTCTGCATTCATGATTACTCATGCTGAACTGTAAAATATGTTAAAGAGCAGTATAAAGTCCAGAAAGTATAATTCATATTTGACAATATCCCAGTTCAAATGACAAAAATACATAAACGAACAACTTGATTTTACAGGTACTTGGAAAATCAACTACACAAGGACAAAAAATAAGAATGAATAAAATTATAAAGTATAAACAAAGATCATAGTGGTTTGTTTCCCTCACAACAGTTACTGTTAGCACAAAGAGAACCCCTTTTTTTATGTCCTCAACGTATTTAATAATAATAAATAAATAAACAAAAACCTAGCATATTAGTTGGTACCTCTGGAAAATATCCCAGAGCCAACAAAGCCTGCCGTCCACAATCAGACCTGCAAAGGATGAGAAATTAAAACCATTAAAGCCGTATTACATTCCAAAATCACAAACTAGTTAAATAGTACCACCTTGCAAAACCACATAGTTCCCACAGCACCCATAAAAATTCTTCCGAGTGTGGGGGTGATGTAAGCAAACTATCTATGGCATTAACCTGCACAACAGCATGATAATCTGTCCTTAGCAACCAGGCTTTAACAGAAAAAATTTTGAAAAAGACAGCATTTACATGCTTAGATGAAGAAAAGAACTAACCACCCTCAAATGCATCCCAATAATCATCCCAACTTCCTGAGAATCACACAAGAATCCTTTGGCAATCAATACAGACGCATATCGAAGAGGAAGACAAACATCCTTGTTCACACCATTGCCACCCTTTAGAGCATCTATTAGTGTTGCACAATGATCGGGTTGTTGTAGCAAGAAAATGAGACCTGATTATGAGAACTTTTTATGAGACTCACAAGATCTCTAGATCTCCAACATAGATCAATAAGTAACAACAAATTATGGCAGTGAAGACCTGATCGACTAAAGAGAAGTGAAATAATTATGGCTTCAATAGAGGATGCAATATCCGCATATACATCCATAGCATGTCCCACTTCTAAAGGTAATGTAGATGACGACAACAATGCAACTGATAGAGGTAGAAAGCCCCTGTCCTGCTTCCAATACATTTTACAGTGCCAGGAAAAAAAAAAAAAAAAATTACAGACATTTAAAAAGGAAAAAGAATAGTACATTTTTTTTAAAGAGATCATCAAAAGAAGAGTACAATTAAATATACCTTCACAAACATCTGACTCAAATGAAACTCGTATAAGAATCCTAATCAGACAGACAAATAAAAGAAAAGCAAAATTCTAGAAAAAATGTCTACATAGGTGAGTGCACGCCTCTAACCATAAATGTTTATATACATCAAACAATTTTCTTTAAAAAAACACATAATTTGTGTTTATTCTTAAATACATTGCACTTGACAATGATAAAATAATCATATAAATAACACAAGAAAAATAAGATGTGTTTCATTTAACAAACTACATACATCAAGATATATACATATACACTTGTATATATATATCCGTCTTTTACACACACATATTTAGTAAACTAAACAACAAATCTGCAAGGAAGCCGAGGGCAATTTACCTTTAGAAGTGCCAGAAGATGCAAATTGACATCCCAATTTGAAAAGTGGCAATCTGATGATCCAATGAAGCTACTGGATGCCTTATATGACAATAAAACTTCTGTTTGCCCAATATTCAGTGACCTGGTTGCACTCACGACTGGAGAAGGGTCTTCAATTGAACTACATGATGTAATCAACTTCTGCAGAATACTTGCCAACAAAGATTAACTGAGAATTAGAAATGCAAATTTTCTGACATTGAAAAGAGGAGCTAAAGCCTACAGATATTACATGTTTCAAATATAACTAGAAAAGAAAGTTGAACTGACCAAGAGCTTTTTAAGTTGCGATTTGGCATCAATAAGCATGTCCAAACTAGCACTTGTAATCCTCTCTACATTAGAAATTTTCTCAAGCACAGACAGAACTGCAGACTACAAAAACCAAACTACAATGGAATACCAACTCAAATAATTTAGTGAAATGCGGAAAATTGGGAACCCAACTTCAAATTTGTACCTCATATCTAGAAACAACTTCATAGAATCTTAGGCGATGAAGAACATTGGTTGCAAGAGAAGCAACAGCATGCGACGGTTTTTGCAATAATAGATTCAACAATCTACTATAACCTTCACTAATACCAGTTGGAATGTTTTCGTCTTCACGAGGCCACCAGCCTAAAAATCCTTCACAACCAAACGAAAACCGTGTAGCCTGCTCAACAACTCCGAGTAACAGTAATGTTGTTGCAGTGGAATTCTGCCTATCCTGGCAGAAAACATGAGCAAGCTCATCCATTCCCCCACCATTGACAAAGTTCAAGCAGCTCTCTCTACCAGAGCACAAAAGAAGAGCCACACTCAATCCCATAATGACAAATGTACTCTGAAAATCAAGGTACAAATCAAAAATACAGCATGAGTAAGGAAAGGGGGAAGAAAGGGAGAGAAAGATAATATACTTTGATTTGTGTCAGAGTATCAGGAATTTAATGAGGAGATGAATGCAGGAATAGTAGCACAAGCAGTACTTAAAATACCTGTGAGATCTGGTGCTGTCCAACATGCAAGAACTCCCTTTTAAAAGAAAAGTAATGCCTCAACATATCCACCAACTCTTTGGAAGTAGCTAAATCAGCCTCAGATTCAAAAAAGGAGTCATCTTCCAATACTTTTGCTGATGCAATCTCAAATTCATGTTGATAGAGTTTCAAAAGATCCTTTATGGCTTCACTAGTAACACTTTGCAACTCTGCACAGCTGTTGGACCTGCCCCACGCATGGGTAACATAAGAAGATGTTACCAAGACTAAAATGCCAACCATTTTACTTAAGCTATTCCCTAAATTTGGCAAGTCCCAGATCTTTAATAACAACTGTAAAAGTTGCTTAGCCTCAATAGAGATATCTGATGGAGGGACAGGTAGAGATAAAGCCTTCAAAGCTGAAATAGGTTCTTCCAGTGTCATATTAGTTGAACGTAATGCCAAAGGAAGGTCCTCAAGTTTTCCATCAGTAGACCTAACAAGATTAGTTATGGAGCTATCACCAAATTCAATGTTAAATTGCCCCAGATCCTCCGCTGTGTTTCCATATATGACCAAACTCAAACTGCGGTAACTGCCTCTTACAACTAGATGATTAGTGACAACAGCCTGCAAATCAAAAGATAATTAGAGGCCACATAATACTTTAAAAATAGAATGTCCAAAAATACTTGAGAAAAATCATCAACCATAAAGCCTACGGTGCATCATTAACTAAAGGAAGCCCGCATAATTACAGTTTACGCCCAAACATGTTGTACAGACATGTCCTACTTAAAATACAGAATTTAATCAAATTCACTGATCAACGTTGGTAGTTCACTTTTCAAACAATAGGAGAAGTTAAGCAGCACATAACAATAAATAGGGAATGGAATGATATATAGTGCAATCAATTACCTCTACTTCAAGCACATTTGAAGACGAATGAGAATACAGAAAAGGCTGACAAAGACGCCTGAACCTTGTCTCTCCCTCACACTGAACAAATACCTCCATGGCAAAAGAAGGAGGCAAAGTAGCCCTATAACAAAACAAACAAACGAAAATATCAACAATAACACACAATGTCAATCGAGCATACGGGTTAAAGACTTGAAGAAAAATTTCCCATAAATCCAAAACCCTCGAAGTCCAAAAACACATTTGGCAATTAAACTACATAAACCAATATAATACTGCTCCACAAAAATTCTCTAACCCTAATACAAGAGAATCACATGCAACAATTGGAACGACATAACCGCCATACCATTCTTATCATCCAGGATAAATTGCATATCTGATTAACTAAAACTAGATCACCCATAATATTGAAATTACTAGTGCCACTCACCCAACAAGTGCCACAGATTGCGAGGTCGAAGAAGCGTTCTGTTCGAGAAACTCGCAAGCAGTAATGACAACTGGTTCAGCAAACAACACCTGAGGAAAATTATATACAATATAATGATTACTAGTGCTCAAATAATAGTAACAACCAATCACATAATGCAATTCAGTACATGAAATCTAGTGACAGAAATCTCCAATATTGGAGAAAATTAACACAATAGAAATCAAATTTAAGAAATATCTTAACTTCAACTGTAGAAACCGAAAAAAGAAGATTAATCATGATCATAATCACAATCACAATTAACCAGCGAATACTAGTGCAGAAATGAAGCACAAAATAATGACTAAAAGAAAGAGTAAATTAGCAACTTACTTCGTCGACATATTCATCGAGATGGGGATGGACGAAGGTCTGAGCGAACAACACGCAGGGCTCCGGCCGACCCATACTGCGATTTTCCGGACCTTCGATTCGGATTCGGGTTCGGGCTCGGGTCAGGGGGCATGTGGTGGTGTTGGTGGTGGTGGTGAAATTTCTAGGGTTTTGGGCTGTGGAGCTAAATGTGCAGAATTGGGGGTTTATCGCCGACAAGAGAACGACGGAGGAGGAGGAGAGGAGACGGAGGGAAGGAAAGGGGTTTTAGGACATTTTGATGTATTTATATTCCAAGATTTAAATATTTTCAATAAAAACAATATATTTTCTTCTTATGCTTTTTTTTCAGTTAATATTTTATAATCAGAAAATGAATAGATACTATGATCTATAATTCTATCTCATATAGCAATTTTAGATTTTTAAATTGTAAAATAATTGGTAATATAGCTACATGTAATTACTTTATTGCCCTTTTAATGATACATTGTTCTCAACAATTTAACAATATTTTCAACAGTACACGTCATTACTTTATATTTTTAATGATATGTGGTGCTCAATAATTAACTATATTTTCGATAATATCTGTAATTATTCTATTATTTTTTAATGATATATCGTGCTTAATTATAATTTCAATAATACTTGTAATTATTCTATTATTTTTTAATGAAATATCATGCTCAATAATTTAACAATATTTTTGATTATGATCGAGTAATGTTGAAATTGACTTGATTAAATGCCTGAGTTGTACTACAAGGAGTATTTTAGTTTTTAGACTAAGTTTATAACTTAGAAAGCTTATTATAATAAATTGTACCTTTGTTAAATTTGTTTGTTTTTGTTCTCTTTTGTTTTTCTTTTTTTAAGATAAGTATGTAAATATGAATAGATTCCGTATATCGTAGCTTGATTGTGTTTTAGAGAAATTGTCATAAAATTAGTTTGAATTTCAATTTTTATTTTTTTATCTTTTAAGAAACCTCGTATTTTGAGAAATATAGGAATATGGCTTAAATTTGATATTTTATTACATAAAATCATGTCACAATTTTTGAAAGCTGATATTCTCGTATAAAATAAATTATGAAAATTAATAATAAATAATAAAATTATTCTTAATAAATGATAGATTTGGATCTACATCACATTTTTACTTTGTATTTAGATACATGAGTAGTTATTTGAAAACTATTTTATAACTTATGTGGCCATTTAAAAATCAAAATATTACTTTGAAACTAGTATAAACAATTTTTAACTTATTTGAAATCTAAATTGACTATTCACTAAGGGTGATTTTTTCATATTTTATCGATTTTCATAATTTTTTCACTAAAGGTGATTTTTTCATATTTTATCGATTTTCATAATTTTTTTAAGGATCAATTTTCATAATTTTGATGATATGAGAATTTTAAAATTAGTCAAATTACAAAGCTTTTTATAATTTAAAAAAAAAACAAATTCAAAGAAATTTTCCCATACTTTTTAAAATACATGAGATTTCATAAAAAATAATAATAAATGAAATGCAAACTTATTTTACCACGTTTTCTCTTGCTTTTTATATACTAGTTTTTAAATTTTCAAAAAGCAACTTGTAAAGAGTGGGAAGCTAACCATAATAGCCAGATAAAGCCATTTCCATGCATTTCTTTTAGCTTGATTTGTCCCCTCCCTAGATTTTTATTTTTTTTCTTAATATATATCTCTCTTTCATTTTTTTTTCACTTCAATAATTTCTCTTTAAAAAAAAAAAGAACCAGCCAATATATAGAAAAAGCAATACCCTTTGGTTCTGTAGTCTTATTTGTCGCTTATTTGATGTATCACTATTTTTATTTTATTTAAATTGTCATTCATCTTGATAATGATGCTGACCGATTTGAAAGATTAAAATATCTCATTATGGTTATAACTGTGTAAATAAATCTTTCCCTCTTCACTTTCTTATTTTGATTATTATTTTTGTCTAAAAACGAGGAGCATGTGCCTTATATATAGCAACAAGCGTAGATTGTGTGCTTTAAATTCATTCATTTGATATATTTAGCTGACTGTTTCCTATCCTGCCATGATTGGCATAGATTGTCAACTCATAGCTCATGGTCCAAGGCGTTGAACTTAACGGATTCATAAATAGATCTTTTACTAGAGAACCATAACCATGGTCCATATATAGTGTGTGGTACCCGAGTTCAGTGATTATTATTTTCATGTGTTTAAAATCCATCATTGGATAAATCTAGTTGTACCATTATAGGTAGGTGCATAAAGTCTTTATCACAAACATATAAAGTTACCGACTCGATGATAGTATTTGTCACCCAATAAACATCAAATTCATCATAAACACACAACCAGGCTGTAACCCTCTACAAAGTGATAGGCGGAACAAACTATGCGTTGGCATGATCGATTGGTCCAAAAGACTCCGAAAGTGCATGTGAAAACTATCCTCGTCCACACAAACTGGTTGGGAGCTGGAGTCATTTCCCTAATGAGCCCAAGGTAGGGTGAAACCAGTCGATGTTGCTTATATGCGTATTGCGGGTGATTAGGCTGGCCCGGACTCGCCTACCGAGCGCCGTGCGAGGTGGGATCACATATGCCTCAGAGTGACCCTCGCGACAAGTGACGCCTGTGACAAGTGGTATCAGAGCCTAAGCAGCGGATGTAGCAAGACATTATCATGTTCCATGTAATGGAGATCACCATGAGGCAATCAAACCTCATTGAGACCATAACAAATTGTAAGGCAGTAGTGAGACTGCGTCTACACCGAGCGCCAACATTGGTGCATATTCACAACATGATTGCGTGCACCGAGTGAAAAGATAGACAAGGTAGAGTATTTCAACGTGATGGTTTCATACACGAAGACGTGCATGTTTTCAGTAGGGGAGGGTTTGTAACCCCCTAAGTGATAGGGGGAACAAATTGTGCGTTGACATGATCGACTAGTCCAGAAGACTCCAAAGGTGTATATAGGAACTGTCCCCATCCATACAAATTGGTTGGGAGCTGGAGTCATTCCCCTAACGAACCCAAGGCAGGGCGAAACCAATCAATGTTGCTTATATGCGTATTGCGGGTGATTAGGCTAGTTCGGACTCGTCCACCGGACGCCGCGCAAGGTGGGATCACGTATGCTTCGGCGTGACCCCCGTGACACAGGCCATAGCACGCACACATGCTAATATAGCTAGGACAATATATATATATATATATATATATATATATATATAGTTGCCAATTCAATAGGTATTTTTTTTCTTTACCTATAAGTAGGTATTTTTTTTTTAACCGTTGGATCACCATCTAATGGTGATCCAATAGCTATAATGAAGTGCATAAAAAGACGTACATCATTAATGCTCTTTCTCTCTCTTATTTTTTACAATAAAAAAAATGTGCATACTAAATTTTCATTAGCCAAATTGATACCTATGCATAGGTAAAAAAAAAAATACCTACTGGATTGGTGCCCTATATATATATATAGAGGAAAAATTACATCACCGACACAAATTGTAAATCTCTCGTTTATACATGACATTTGCTCATTTCACATACAATTTATACTTAAAAAATACAGCCACCATATGAATTACATACCTAAGGCCGAAAATTTAACAGCCAAACTCTTAAAAGTTCTGCAATGATTACTTAGAGGGGACTAAACCTGACAGTAAAAGAATCTAAAAAGATACAAAATATGGAGCTTGTATAAAACTCTGCTGATCCATAAGGAGAAAAAAAAAAATACAGAAATTAGTATCGTACGTTTTGATTGTGCAATAACTCAACCGCAGCAGCAACGACACCCTTTCCCTCCGTGGCAATGTCAAATCCGGGTTCCTCAATCTTTCTGTTGAGGAGCTTGTCAAGCTCCCCCCGCAATTTCTGCAAAACAAACACCATAACCGAAGGCAAAACCTTCTTAATATTTGTGGCACTTTTCGACTCAACATCAAAATAGAAAGACGCAGTTGTCAACTTAACCAGAAAAGTTAAAGATGCATATTTACCCGTATCAACTCTAAAACACTCCTTGATGCAGAGAAATGGAGATAACCGTCGAGCATTTCAATACCTTCGCCTGTTTGGCTAGGGATGAGGTTACCGCCAAACAGTAGCAAGGCATAATCTGATATATTTGTTGAGTCACGAATGAAAATGCTGGTTGTTTTCACTTTCTCACTGTAAACCATGTAAGGCAGAGGGAAGAGATGTACTCCTGCATTGACTGATGCGGGGTGGATATCGACTTTCCCTACTTCTTTGGTGTAAAACGCACTCCGTTTTCCTCTTCTTTTGCACTGCACTACATTTGGGTACAGCCCGGCGCAAAGGATTGCACATACCATCTCCAAATCCTGATTGTACTGGTTGTAAGCCTACATGCACATAAACATATCATCCTATAAATTTTCAATTTTTTATTTTTAACTATCCTATATATATGGCTGTTAAAATAGGCGTATCAATTGGTAGTCATTTGAAAAAGGAATTTCAGAACCAAAGTCAGGTGCAACAGCCAATGATCAGTGAAAGCGAACCTGTTAAATTGAAATGGTTTCAAGAAAGAAAAAAAGAATAAAAAAATTGACAAGCTCAGTGCTTACTGTAGGTCTGGATTTGTCCACAAAGCCAATACCCGACAACAGATCTAGAAACTGCATTCTCATATCCTCCATCATCTGCAAAGTGACTGGAGACAAAAAGTTCTCCCAACAGAATGCCCTTTCCTTTCCCTTACGTTTTGCTTCTTTCCATCCCTCAAAAGCTTTGAGGAGTGCTATGTGGTCACTACAACAAAAATACAAAGTTTCAATGATAGAAAGGTCAAAAAACTTGAATTTGTCCAAACTCACTGCAACGTTATGAGAAAGGGGAATATGGCTCAGCTGAATTATCAAACCTGCAAGAATCACCCGCGAAGGACCTTTTTGCAGCATCAGCTTCCTCTTTCCTCTCTATAGGCAGGACAAATGGATCACGATGAGCAAGAGCAGCAGCGATCGTCAAGGCAGGATTCAGGCATTGAAAGATAGACCCCATCAGTAGCATCTTTCCAATGTTTGGGTCCAATGGCAGAGTGCAAAGATGCCGACCTGTTATGTAAGATTAAGGCAGATTGTGGTCACCCTAAATCTGAATTTACTGGATAAAAAATTTAGTGATATATACCGAGTGGAGTAAGCTCCTCCATATCATCTAAAGCTCCTATAGTTTTAAGGAGTTCAATTGCATTTTGAACAGCAAGGGGATCTGGTGGCTGAAGTGCCTTTGCGAGAAAGGATCCAGCAGTTCCAAGCTGCAGACTTTTAATATGGAGGCACAGCTCTTGCAGAGGTGTTCGGAGAATTTCAGGTAACTGATATTGAAGCATTGCATCATGTATAATTTTCGGATACAATTTATAACAAACTCCAGGTTGGACACGGCCAGCACGCCCTCTTCTCTAAAATCATGTCGCAAGAAAACAAAATTTTCATAACTATTAGGGAAATTGGGAAAAAAAAAAAAAAGTGATTGGCAGTTGTGATTCTTAACTTCTATGAAATACCTGATGTGCTGAAGCTTTTGAAATCCACGATGGTAAGAGACAAGCCAGTTTATTAAGAGCATCATAACTAGTCTCCTTTGCCTTTCCGCAGTCTATGACATACACAACATCATCTATGGTGATACTGCTCTCGGCAATATTTGTTGCCAGCAC
The DNA here is from genome assembly GCA_002914805.1 of Parasponia andersonii. Classification (NCBI taxonomy): domain Eukaryota; kingdom Viridiplantae; phylum Streptophyta; class Magnoliopsida; order Rosales; family Cannabaceae; genus Trema; species Trema andersonii. Next base: position 808,101 of record JXTB01000107.1, on the reverse strand, counting down.
AATTTTCCTACAAGACCAAAAGAGGAAAATCTAGAATTTAAATGCAAAATAACAGCGATAACAAATGCAACAGCATGGGGCTTATTAACAAATTTTTCTATCTGATATCAGATTGATTAAAGCAGGAAGGTTGAGTCCTCAGATTAAGAAAGAGCAACAAATTTGGAAATTAGTGCAGAAGATGCATTTCCATTGTCTTGTGTCTAGCTATTCACCAAATAAAAATAACTTACACCCTGAGAATCATATCTTAAATCATAAGATCATGCGGATTACATAATATGCTTTAAATACCGACTCTCCACATCCATAATCTGATGGAACTTTTTAACATAAATAATATGCTTTTATATGCTTGCCTTTTGTTAGGGGGTGGACGATCAAATATTTCACGTTGATTGATAGTAGGCATAGATCCATGTAAGGGAAGAAACATAAACTTGCTCGGATCTCCAAGGAATCTGTTTCCCTTAACTTTGTCAAGTAACTTAGAAATGTCATCCCAGCCTGTAAGGAATACAAGAACTGCACCAGGACCTTCATGACGACATATATACTCAACTGTTGACTCTACCTACATAAATAAAGCTACTGTGATCTTTTATCCCGAAAAAAAATACAAAAAAAAAAAAAAACATAACAAAACAAAACAATGAAAGAAAGAAAGAAAGAAAACTACTAGATGTGATTTTTATAGTGAGAGGCAACTTTTCGACATTCACCGCCAGAAAAGGACCAAGTAGTTTATAAGATGATCTGTCTGAATTTTTCTATCAATCACATAGTACACATGTTTCCCATATTATATTTTTTGAGCATTCATATCAACGGGCTCCTATAAAGCCACTGTATATTAAGCTACACCCAATACTCAACCAATCTCATTCAATAATCCATGCATTTTAATCACTGCTCTCTGGTAGTCTCCCACATTTTCTTCAAAGAAAAGGAAACCTCAAAATAAACGCAGAAAGGAACCACAAATGCAACAGACATGGGTCATAAAAGTGCAAGTTAGAGTTCAAAATAACAAAAGTTCATGCTGGGTTTAAACTTTAAAGAAAGAACTTTACCAGACCCAGATCAAGCTGTGAACCAGACCATGCTTCAAGAGACTTTCTCGTGGATGTGCTATAATTTCTGTATTGAGAATCAATATTAACTTCCTGTACACATAGACCAATGTTTCGTTAGTTCTTTTTGGGGACAAGAAGTTATATAACATCATCAGCTTCCATACAACAGAAATATAATGAGTAATAAAATAAGTTAACCAAAAAAATTAAGGGCTTCCAATCATCATTAAATTTGTTAAGATGAAGATGGAATGAGAGATTGCCTCAAATAATTCAGTTAGCGGATCTTTCTTGGAATCTCTTTGTCTCCTCCTTCTCCTTGAGTTTCCCTCAAAGTTATCAAACTCGGACTTGATACTATATCGAGTTTTCTCCAAAATGTCTTCTAGAAAAAACTCAGTTACAGGAAAAGTAAATCCCTGGAAATAAGTGGCAAAAAGATACGCTTAATTTAGTATCTGCCTTGAAAAACATCAATACACATTTTTCAAGAGTAGAAATAATACCGGTATATGTATGGTTGGTGCATTTCCAAAGTATTTAGAGAACAAGTCAGCATTGATCGTGGCACTCATTAGAATAAGATGTAAATCTGGACGGCGAGGAAGAAGGTCACGCAAAATTATTAGTAAAAAGTCCTCATTCATGCCTCTTTCATGGATTTCATCAACAAGCAAGTGGCTAACACCAGTTAGCAATGGATCCTGTACCTGTATCAAGAATAGCAGGAAAGAATGAATATACGAGAAAGAGCAAAAGCAAAGAAACTAAGAATTCTTGTAGATTGCTTCTAGGAAGCTGGAAACTTTTTAAACAAACATGTAAAAGACGGTACCCAGATGCTGATGCCTTTAAAGTAATATTCCATATTGGCCTTTTTTTAAGCCCTATTGACTTTGGGTTGGTACATCCCCATTTCTCTCATTTGCTTAGCTCTGCTTGCACGTAACATAACACATTTTTTTTAATTTTGCTATGCTCTAGAATTAAGTAATGCGACAACATAAGTATAATTTCAAGTCCATAATTATATAATTTCAAGTCCATAATTATAACCAAAATATCTAGACTGTTTAAAAGACATCATGCACAAACTGTGGAAAGGGGAGAAAGGATTTAAGGAATTAGGAGTGCGAAGAAATTGATATAAAATTATCTTACCAATTGGCGAAGTAATACTCCAGTGGTGCAAAACAAGAGTCGTGTTTCAGAAGAACGCTTAGATTCAAGCCGGATCTGATAACCAACAGTTTCACCAAGACATTCTCCTCTTTCTGATGATATACGAGCTGAGACAGAAATAGCAGATATACGGCGAGGTTGAGTGCAAATTATGTTGCAATCACCACCACGCAGACATGATATCTCCTCTTCAAGGATGAATTGAGAGAGCTGTGTTGTTTTGCCACAGCCCGTCTCACCTGAAACTACTAGTACCTGTATTCAAACAAAAGTAGTGACTTATTAGTGTATATATAAGTGAGATCTAAAACTGGTACCATAGCTGCTCAACAAGAGGCAAGACTTTATTATTATAACACAATTAGAATTTTATTTTCTCATAAAAATAAAATGTACAAGAAACCAGAGAGAACAAGCCGCCCCACTGCCGAAAAGAAAATGGAGATGACTAGGATTTGCTGTTTTGGGGATTTGAGAATTTGTTTTCAGGTTAGTAGATAAATAAGAGAAGCTCTTATATTTTTAATTCGAAGTACAAAAATATCCATTATTTTCTTAGGATATTTTATAGTAAGTCCTACATAACAAAATAGAAGGGAATTCGGAAGATGCTACAAATGATGAATTAAGAATGCACTTACACAAAATTCTCTCAGCTTTGCAGATCTAAAATTGACATTTTGGAACATTTAGCTACTTTTATTCAACAATTCACTTTGCAACCCTGTGTAAAGTAATTGCAAGAACTTCTATCTAACTCCAAGCTTTTAGTTTTCATTAACCATATAACTCAATTCAATGTGGCACATTGACATAAATGTTAACAACTACAGGAAAATGTCTAGCTCAGCTTGCATATCCTATATCTCTAATTTGCCAGTTTCCTTCTCGTATCACAAAACATACATGTATATATCAGTGTGAATTTCGAGGCAAAATGCAAATTTTATGAATTTTTTAACTAGTAAATATGCAGCTATCAGCTTCAAAGATAGACCAATTTCGCATGTATTCTTGGTGAATAACAATTTAATACTTGGCGCATGGAAGACATTGCACCTGATTTTCTGCAACAGCTTTCAGGAACTCAGACTTCATTTTGAATGCAGGAAGATTTTCGCGGAAGGATTGCATTGCCTTTAAACTGTCACTTGTCTGCACGAAAAGTAACCAAAATAGATGGAATATTAGCTTAGCATACTCAACAAAAAATAATGCAAGTAACAAATAATAATTTTCGATACAAATAAAAACATGTAAAGTTTCAATGACAACATAGCATTATCTACCTTCATTTTGTCCTGCTTCTCCTTAAGTGCAACACTAAGTTTTTCTTTGGTAAAATCAATCTCCCGTGTGGAGAAAGGACCAGTTATATCTCCATCAGCTGGAGATTGTTCGCCTCTTTGATCTGTTGTGCCTGTTGCTACCGTAGAACTATTTTCACGTACCCCTACTCGTGACTGTGAGTTATCCAACAGATTTCCAACTCGCCTTTCAATTTCTGCAGTCATTCTAATCTGCAGAATGAACGAAATGTAATATTAGCATCAATATATTTGAAACGAATCAAAAACATTAAGCCGACACATGGCAAGGAAAATTCACCTCTTTTTGGGTAGAACCATGGCGTTCGTCAAGGTCTGCCCGGTAATCTGGCAAGGGAACTTTGCTGACGACAAGAGCCTTGCCCTTATTGTACGCATGGCTTTCTTTGCAGAAGCGTAGAACAAGAATAAGTCATAAGATTAACACTCTTGATTAAAATGATCACAATCAAAACATTATCATTTATAAAGGCTACAACACCAGACCACATAATCTAACTACCCAGCCTACGCCATTGCCAATGATCAAGCAACAATCATGCATAATTCATCTATAGATTAAAAATCACACAGTTTGCCAGAAACTTCTCATGAAAGAAAATATGAAAAAGACAAATGAAAACACGAAACAGAAAGAAAAGGGCTTACAAGTGAAGGCCAAGTTGATAAGCCATGTCAGCTAGAGTTTGCTGGTCTGCTCGACTAAAGTTCCGCTTAATTACCATCTCTTGCTCTCCTCCTCTTTTCATCTGCTCTATCTTAACCCACCATTCATTCTCATCCAGGGATTCCATCTGTAAATCAAAACCAAAAGCAAATCACTAAAATTCATAACTGTGAGCCTACAATTCCTTAAGTATTTCTATCAATAATTCAATAGTTTTGGCTATGATTACACCACCATAAATTAGACTTTTTGGGTTTATTGGCATACTGGCAAGCTCAATCAACTAAACTCCTCTACTATCCTAGCTGAACCAAAATGTCTCATAATATCATCAACAATCTTAACTCTAAAGAGATCAAACCTATAGACAGTAAAGATATGGAGAAACTTTGACGATAACTCGTTGCAAATTTTTATCAAAAATTTGGTCATTTTGGCCATGATTACTTGATAAACAACTTTTTTATAATTCCAAGCACCAAAAGGAAACTTTTTTGGCTTACTGGCATATTAGCAAGCCAATCAATCAAACTCCTCTGTTATCCGAAACCAAACTTTCTCGGAAACCAAACAGGTCCTTCCACAATTTTGGTCATATAAACAACTTTTTTTATAATTCCAAGCACCAAGAATGAAACTTCTTCAGCTTATTGCCATATTAGCGAGCTCAATCAAATCAATTAAACTACTCAACTATCCCAAACCAACTTTCTCGGCAACCGAGCAGCTCCCTTCCAGGCGAAAAACACAAACATTCATTAACAGTCCAGATACTTACCTCGGCAGCTTTTTGCCCCAGTTTCTCAGCACGCCATACAGGGTCCCACCACCGCTGTTCTCCTCTTCCACCACGGCCACCTCCGGCGCTGGCGCCACGTCGTCCTCCGCCGCGTCCGCCGGAGTTGGGACCGCCGTGGCGGCCACCTCGGGAGTTGGGGCGATATGACATGGGAGAGGTGGAGATCTTATAATGGCGCCGAATCGGAGAGAGTCGCGGCGCGGATAGAAAGAGGTTGAGGTAGTGATTTGGAATAGGAATGGGGAATGAGTAAGGGGAGTTGTAGCTAGTCCGGAAGAAGGACGCGTACGCGGACATTTATCACACATGGGTGGAATGGTCCGCGCCCTAGTGGGAAAAATCGCTTTTTAACGCCACTATCGGTGCAACTACACGCCCATTAAATACATTTAGACTAAAAATTTGATAGAATAATGTTATCTGGCCAAACACCACATAACGAATTTTAGTGATCTAAAGTACAATTATATTCATCCAAAGTATAATTATATTTATCCAGTAACAAATTAATTCATGGTATAGGTTAAGCAAATATAATGTTACTTTATTTGATAAGAGGAGTGGAGTGCTAAATTTTCACTCTTTCATATACTTTTTAATATTATTTAGCTGTGTTTACTAGTCTCTGGTAAAAATGAATAGTAATAAAAATGAGTAGAAAGAGATTAAAGAGGGGGAAAAAAAAAAACACATTAGTTAGGATTCCCTTTCGTATGGTTCTAATTGATACATTAAAACATAAGTGAGAATGGCTATCATTCACCTTATTTTCTTAGCACATTATTATGGATTAATAAATATATAAAATACTTTAATAGAACCCACGCGAGACACAAAAGTGTAAAATATAATAAAAATGATGGTACAACTAGAACTCCTCGTTTGATAAATTATATCTTTTCTCCTTTTTTTTTTTTCTTGACAGACGAAAGTATAAAATATATGATGTTAAACAAATTTGTGGATGACATGAATTTTGGGGAAGAAAAAAATTTTAAACTCAAAAATTTTAGAATTTTTTTTATTTTAATTACTAAGGACATTAAAAAAAATTCATTTCTATAACTTACAAATACAAATTATTTGTTTTCCAAATAATGTATTTTCTTTAAAAACACCCACATCATCTGAAAAACTCTTTTTATAGAAATAAAGATTCGAAGTTAGATAAGTAAAAATATTGTTCACAAATTGAGTTGTCCCTAAATTGAAATATAAACATTAACTTGAACATCAAATTTGCAATTTTTTTTTGTTGGAAATCGCAAATCAGTTAAGATGAAATAATTCACTTTGCTGTATTTGATCGAGCTTGATCAATGTAAATGTATTTTGGGGAATTTATTATTCGATGTATGGAACTGAATTGCACTAACAAAAATCGCCCAGAACAAAGTATATGCTGATCGACCTTCACTATAAGATCTACATAGGAGTTAGAAGTTTGCGTTAAACCCCGTTTTCTAGGAGGCGTGATACAGAGGTCCCAAAAAAAAAAAATTAGTTGTAAGAGTATATTAGTAAAGGGTATTTTTATTTTTTTAATATGTATTTCAGTTAACTTAATTTGTTTCTACTGTATAAAAGGTATTAGGTGTTGAGTTTAGGTAAGTAAGATTACGGAGATCTCAAATAGTCTAATAAAGGTATGAGGTGTGAGAAATTGAGAATTTTTTATCATTTTTCTTTCTTAGCATAATGAAAACTTATGGAAGCTAAAAGTGAACATAGCTCTTACGTTGAGAATCAACTACTATAAATTCATGTATTCATCTCCTTTTATTTTGTATTTTATTGTTCTTGATAATAAAGGATTGGGCGCTTTAATTATTGACACTTACTAGTGAAAAAATGGTATTCAATCCAAAATGATACATATTTAATGGTATTTAATCCAAAATGATACATATTTGTTGCATATTCTAAGATTAAAAAAAATGACGTTGATAGTGTCTATAATACAATGCAGAAATTGAATATAAGTTCAAATATATGATAGATCATTATCATTCATATCTCGTTTTAGTCCTTGAACTATGTTTTGTTTTAATTTGATCATCGAATTATCCAGAGTCAAATTTTATTATCACGTAATGTTTGGTCTATGATCTCAGTTTGAACAATAATATTATAAACAAATAGACAAGACAAGTAAGAGAAGGAAAATCATTATTTTGTGTAACAAAATATGACAAAAGAAAGTTTATGGACCATATTGAGACAACACATAATTTAAGAGTGTTTTTAAAAATATAAACGAAAATGAGATTTGAGCTATTTTTCAATGACTTAAATCGGATCACTCAAATACTATTTTATTCATTTGAAAAAATACAATAAAAGAAAAATAAAATACACAAAATGTGTTCTATTCTTTAAAGAAACATGAATTAAAGTCAACAAAAATGTGTTCTACACTACTAACTAGTACTTCGGTAGCTTAAGTTCTCATTCAAATTAATATGAATAGGACAACTAATGAATATATATATATATATAATATACATGAAGAAAAATAAGAAGTGGTATAAATAAGAACAAAGAAAATTATTGTTAGAAATAATTAGTTTGGTCTAGAATAAGTGGTATAACAAAATGATTAGATTTTTGGCTTATTTTAAGTAAATATCAAATTTTCAAATGTTATAACAAAATAACTTACATATAAGTGTATATACTAAGTATAAAAATTAATATACTAAGTATATAATGATGAGAAATTGAGGTTACAATCTTATTCACTCTTATTTTATAGATAACAAACATTTGATTTAGCATTAATGATTTACTTTGAGTGTGTAGTGAAATAGCTTTAAAAGATCAATAAATCGAGCTTGAAGATGGATGCATATTGGACTTATTAAAATTAAGCTTGAAAATGGACAATCAAGACACAAGACTATGATTAGATAAGATATATTTCATATTTAATTTTGTATTTGATTTAGTTCATTGCACATAAAATTCTCTTTGTATTGGTTCATACTTTTCAAAAGAGTTTTCAAACTATCTTAAGCTTAAAATAGTATTTTTTTTTATAGAAGTTTGAAAATAGAAAATAATGTTTTTGAATAGGCAAAATATTCTTCGAAACATGATTTATTTAGTTTAAATAAGTTATAAATATATTTGAAATCATGATTATTTGATATAGGCTAAAAAGAGATTTTCTATTTGAAAACTAGAATATGTTTCGGTATGAATACATTCTAAATTATTGTTAAATATCTTTGCGAAACTAAAATAAGTTTGTAATAGCCAAAATACTCTTTTCGAATTGATTTCTAATATTTCTAAAGTGTTTAAAACAAGTTTAAAAGTCAGTTTTTGAAAAACGCTAAAAATTATCAAAATCTAATAAATAGCCAAACGTTGAAACTACCAATATAAGCAGGATTTTCGATCTACTGAAAATTCCACTGATCTATCGAAAATGACAGCGACCAAAATGTTACCGTTGAAAAAATACTACCAACGGCTAGTATTTTTGGTATACCGAAAACTCACTTTGGTCTACCAAAAATGGCAGAAAATGTGTATAAATAGTTATAAACGACTAGTTTTCAATTAAGCTTAAAAATAGAAGTCATTTTAACACTTGAAAATGACTTTGCATGAACCTAAATTGTTATTCAACTACTTTCAAAGTGCAAAAGCATATTTCTACATTGAATTAACTTTCAAATCATATTAAGCCAATCTTGGAGTATTTATTGTACATTATTCTCAAATTTTCTAAGTCAAAATTGTATTCATTATTTTGTGAGGAGAGTTATTGAATGTGTTCACTCTTGTTTCTCATAAAATCATTTGAGTGTGAGGTGTAGTTGGCATCGGAGCTATAAACAACTGTGAATAGATGAGATTGTCACTAGAATCAAAACAATTCAATTTAAGTGAGGTTATCACCGAAGTCTAAATAACCCGATTATAGGTGAGGTTGTTATCAGAGTTTAAATAACCCGTGAGTTTGTGAGATTAACATCACTGTCTAAACAATCCATGTAGGTGATGATTGATACCGGAGTCAAAACAATCCAAGATTAAGCGTGATATAGTCAGAGTTTAGACTATTGTAAAGGCGTAAATGTGCCTAAGGAGAAATCACTCGTTGTGTACAAGAGTCGGTCAAGCCCACAATCTTAATCTGAATAGTGGAAAGCTCAAAACAAGTTGCCAAGGATCGGGGACGTAGACAAACCGTCATGTTTGTTGAACTTTGTAAAAATCAAACTTGTACTTTCTCTCCTATACTCTTTAATTTATTGTAAGCTATTTAATTAAGTGTTTTGGTATTTAGTGTGCTTAATATACTTGCTATTCTTATTATATGTTTGGTATTATTGTCAATTTAGCTTAAAAGTTTCAAAATAGTGGTTTATAATTTTAAATAGTTGAAAAGTTTCTTAAAACGTTTTAAAACTCAATTCACCTCTCACTTGGGTTGTCAATCTTGGGCTAACAATAGCTAACACATAAACTAAGGGTTAGTTTGTTATTACTATCTTTTATGATGGGAAAAAAAAATAGTTGTGAAAAAAAAGGTTTAAGTGTTCGGTAAATTTATTTACAAAATGCCGTACTTTAAATGCAATATCTAAATATTTGGTAAACTATAATTTATATGTATTATAGAATAATATTTTAAGAAATTTGTATAGTGGTAGCAAAATCAGTTGTGAAAATAACTGTTTCTTTGCTTTATCAAAATCTACTTAAAATAACAGTTATACTAATACATTAACTTTTTAAAACTGCTTACCCAAAGTATAAACTTATCAAATGCCTCGTACTATCCCTAATCGCTTTTAAAAGCTAGAAGAAATATTCATAATCAATCCCAAATTGGGTCTCAAGTTGGTATATAAAGTAGATATACACTAAGTGTATAAATACATAGCTATAAAAAGAGAGAAAATGTATTTTTTTGGGTATTTTACAAAAATGTTGAAAAAAAAAGTGGCCCACTTTTAGAAATTACAATTTGTACAAAAAAAAAGTTAAAAAATACAGATGATTATGTGACATAATTTTAAAAAAACAATGTATGACATTTTTTAAAAAAAGTACATAGCCTGTCATTGATAGGGTCAAGCAAAAAAAAAATAAATAAATAAAAAAGAGGAAAAACAGGTGCAACAACACATGTCTGAGAGCCTGTCAAGACATGTGCAGCGCTTGATCACAAGTATTGACAAAAGTTTTTTTAAAAAATATTTTATTAATTTTTTATTTATATTTTAAAGGTTTTTTCTTCTAATAATTTAGTTTTCCTCTTAATTTAATTTTCTACTTTATTAAAGTTATTATCTTTAGATTTTAGCTTTAGCTTAAAAGTTTTTAATTGAAGTAACAAAAATATTTTGAATAATGTTTTAAATTCTTTTTAATTAAATTAATTAATAAATCTAACAATAACATAATTTTTTTAAACAATAGCAACAATAATTCCCTTTTCTATTTCCTAAATATTGTAAGTAGCATATAACATATAAAATTATTTATGCTATTTTTTTTCCTTTTTTTAATATAAATACCCAAATATCACTTTCTAAATTACAATATAAGATACCATTAATAACTTAGATATTGTAAGTAATATGTAAAAATATGTATGTTAATTTTTTTTTTAAATATAGAATGCCATGTTAATTTTTTTTTTAAATATAGAATGCCTAAATATCACCTTCTAAATTACAATTTAAAATGTATAGATAACTTGCTATGATACAATTATATCCTCGTACCATAAGTATCCATGTAAGATACATGTGGTAATATTTTTGTTTAAATATTTATTTAAGCTTAGGTACCATAAGTAACTAAATAAGATACTTAAAGTAACAATTTAGCTTCCATTCTAATTTACCTTCTTACGATCAAGATACTTATGGTCATCTTTTTCTTCTTCTTTTTCCCCCCTTAAAAGCTTATGCAAGTCTTAATGATCATTTTTTTTTGGATAACAGGTTACACAATTCATGTTCGAATTTACCCGCTTATGACTAAAATACTCATGATAACCATTTTCTCTTCCAATTTACATAAATAATACATATACCTATACTAAACTCTTACCCATATACTATAAGTAATCTCATATGATACCTATAGTAACTGACCAACTCTAATTATTATAGGTAATTAAGTGGGAGACCGTTTGTATCCAAGTGGAAGACCGTTAATATCCAAGTAGAAGATCGTAGATAAATAGCTACTGTCAATTGTCACAAAAGGGTATCCCACCAAAAAGTTAGATATGTTGAATAGATACTTAGAGTCTAGTGTTGGTGCTGTTTTTACCAGCTATCCACGTGTCTCTGAACTGCTGACGTTGTATCCACCAACTGTCCATGTATCCTAGCTATCCCAGAATGCCTCTAGCTTCAGGCTGAAATGAAGAGGCGGGGGTGGCCACCTGCAAAGACTCTCTGATGCTTAAGTCAGAGATTTATCCCTGAGATTAAACAACAAGGATTTAGTTTTTCTCTGTAAACGTTTTCTTTTGTTTTTTATGTATATATCTATCTCCCTTTAGGGAAGAAACAAGGCTGATATATATAATCCTGGAACTGGGAGCTTTCTGGCTCTCAATCCCAGGATCGAGTACATTTTTTCATCATGACTTACTCTAGAAATCACGGGTCGTGATTACCGTGCCTCCTTTGCATCGTCGCGGCCTGTTTTCCGCCGTCCCCTACGACTCTAGCCTGTCGGGAGTGAGATTTTGACAAGCCGTCGTTCTGTTAGGACGACTTGTCCAATGCGCGCACCTAACCAGGATCGCATTAAATGCTCTGTTTAGGTCTGGAGCGGTGAGCTGCTTCCCACGGTATTCTGGTGGAAGACCCTTGAGGCTCCCGACCCTTAGCTGTCGAGGTAAAAATCGGACTGGGTTGAATCCATCCAGGATCTGGGATGGGTTCAGCCCTGGCCTCGGACAGCTCATAGGCCTATGCGGTATCACGTGCGACTCGCGTAGCTTTTAATCGGTCACTCTAGACACGTGTCGGATGGTGTGCCCTGCTTGTGACTTGTTCTGCCACTTAATCGTCTACGTAGTGTATGATTTAGGAACGGGTCCCACAACTGCTCACATTTCCGTATTTGATGGATTTGTATCCATCAAGTGGGGAAATCGTATCTCCGGTCCTAAATGGGAACGCGCCAGAATCCAGCTCCAAGGATTGGTCGACAACTATTTGGACCCATCACTTCAGAGGAGGAGGCCTGGGCTTGGCTCTTTTCGGGAGCGAATATGGCGTTACCACTCCGACGTGTCCTTGCGAGTCCGTCTAAGACATTCTCCTTACAAATAGAGACACTGGTTCCGCGTCTGTGTTGACCACACATCCTGTAATCTAAGCAATAATAAACAGAATTTGGTTGTAATTTCTGCTTTTGTGCTTAGTCTTACCCGGACCTACTTCCAACGGGTAGGTCTTAGTTCCGTTCACTTCCTGCTCATGCGTAGCTAAGGCACTCTTTGGGGAGGGTCTACTTCCAACGGATAGACCCTGGTCCCATTTGCCTTTGGCTTATGCATAGCTAAGGTGCCCCCAGGGGATGGTCTACTGACAAGCATTTGACTGCGCAGCCCGATTCTCCTCGTGCATTTTCCCGGGCCATCGGCAAGCATTTTATTGCACGACGTGATTCCCATAGCATGATCTTCGTCGAGGTCTGCTGGCAAGTATTTTACTGCGCAACTCAATCCTCTTCGTACGTTTTCTCGGGCCATCGGCAAGCAACGTGATCCCCACAATACGATTTTTGATGAGGTCTACTGGCAAGCATTTTATTGCGCAGCTTAATCCTCTTCGTATGTTTTCTCGGGTCGTCGGCAAGCGACGTGATCCCCACAGTATAATTTTTGATGAGGTTTACTAGCAAGCATTTTATTGCGCAGCTCAATCCTCTTCCTATGTTTTCTCGGGTCGTCGGCAAGCGACGTGATCTCCGCAATATAATTTTTGATGAGGTCTACTGGCAAGCATTTTATTGCGCAGCTCATTCCTCCTCGTACATTTTCTCGGATCGTCGGCAAGCGACGTGATCCCCGCAGTACGATTTTTGATGAGGTCTGTTGGCAAGCATTTTACTGCTCAGCTCTTTCCTCCTCGTACGTTTTCTCGAGTTTTCGGCAAGCGACGTGATCCCCGCAGTACAATTTTTGATGAGGTCTGCTGGCAAGCATTTTACTGCTCAACTCTTTCCTCTTCGTACGTTTTCTCGGTCATCGGTAAGCGACGTGATCCCCACAGTATGATTTTTGATGAGGTCTGCTGGCAAGCATTTTACTACTCGGCTCTTTCCTCCTCGTACGTTTTCTCAGGTCGTCGGCAAGCGATGTGATCCCCGCAGTACAATTTTTTGCGCGAATGGTCCGTGGGGTCTGGCACTGTTGGCAGACCTTTTTACACAGCAATCCAAAGCATAAATCCATGGAGTAGAATCCCTTACCTGTTTTGGAATTAAGCTGTCTAATAATACCAGCATTCACATGTGTCTTACAGCATTTACACGCATCTCACACGTAACACTTCTTCAGGTGTTGGTCGTTCCACGTATTTGGTAGGCTCTTCTTGGTCTTGAGTTCTTTCAGGACGTACGCACCATTTTCGAGCACCTTAACCACTTCATAGGGCTCAACCCAGTTAGAGTCTGGCTTCGAGGAGTTTCATTTCCTGACCCTCAAGACCAGTCTCCGTCGTTAAATCGACGAGTGCTAACCTTATATTATACAACTCACACAGCTCTTTTAGCTTTTCGTTCTAGAACTGCGTGCTGTGATCGGCGTGTATCTCTCTCGGGATTCCGCACCGGCAGATTATATTTTTCCAAATGAAGTCAATCGTGTCTGCCTTGTTGACGGTTACGTAGGCTTCAGTTTCTACCTGTTTGGTGAAATAATCAATGGCCAGCAAGACATACCTTTTTCCTATTAGACTTTTGGGGAGTTCTCCGACGATGTCCAGACCCTAGCGAAAGGCCTCTGTCCTTGTTCTGGAGGTAGATCACGTTGATCAGCGTGTTGAGCTCATATTTTGGCAGAGGATCCTTAAACATCTTCCTCCTCTTACCGCTCTCTTGATCGCCCCGAGCTGGGGTTTCCTGCTTCGGAGATGGCCCTTGGGCTGACGCAGGCCTCTTTATTCCTTACGGGGACGGGGTTTGCGCTGGTACTGTTGTTATTATGGCGGAGGCCTTGGGCGCTTTCTGGTGGCTTTCCAGCACCCTAAATACTCTCTCTAACTTTGCCTGGACATCTACCATATCGTACGACAAATTCAAAAGCAGATGGTCCGACAACATCGACCCTAGCTGTAGGCCCCTGACGAACGAGCTCGCGGCTTGCTCCGAGTTGGCGTTGTATACTGAGGACATTACCTCTAGGAAATGCGACAAGTATTCTCTTGGAGACTCGCTCACAGATTGCTCCAACTGGTCGAGGTCTCGCATGGTTTTCTGCTGTATCCGGGCGCCCGCGTACTGCTTTAAGAATAATTTGCAAAGTCTTCAAACCCGTTTATGGACTTCTCCGGGAGTTGTCTGAACCACAACAGTGCTGGCTCCATTTGGTGAAATAATCAATGGCCAACAGGACATACCTTTTTCCTATTGGACTTCTGGGGAGTTCTCCGATGATATCCAGACCTTATTTAGTGAAAGCCCTCTGTCCTTGTTCTGGAGGTAGATCACGTTGATTGGCGTGTTGAGCTCATATTTTGGCAGAGGATCCTTAAACATCTTCATCCTCTTACTGCTCTCTTGATCGCCCCGAGCTGGGTTTCATGCTTCGGAGATGGCCCTTGGGCCAACGCATGCCTCTTCATTCTTTGCGGGGCCGGGGTTTGTGCTGGCATCGTTGTTATTGCAGCGGAGACCTTGGGCACTTTATGGTGGCTTTCCAGCACCCTAAATACCCTCTCTGACTTTGCCTGGACATCTGCCATGTCGTACGATAAATTCAAAAGCAGACGGTCCGACAACATCAACCCTAGCTGTATGCCCCTGACGAACGAGCTCGCAGCTTGCTCTGAGTCGGCGTTGTACACCGAGGACATTACCTCCAGGAAACACGACAAGTATTCTCTTGGAGACTCGCTCACAGATTGCTCCAACCGGTCGAGGTCTCACATGGTTTTCTGCTGCCTCCGGGTGCCCGCGTACTGCTTTAAGAATAATTTGCAAAGTCTTCAAACCCGTTTATGGACTTCTTCGGGAGTTGTCTGAACCACAGTAGTGCCGGCTTTGCCAGGGTGGTGGAGAAGAAGTCACAGTCTCATCCCTGATCTCCAAGGCCATCTTCTGTTGAAAGTGGTATATATGATCGAAAGGGTCAGTCTTTCCCTCGAATAGTCTGAAGGTTGGGGTTGTGAAGTCCTTTGGCTTGGGCTCCAACTGGATCCAATCAGCAAAGGCTGTCCGATTGATTCCTTGCACGGTCTGCTTCGCCAGATCATCAGGAGTCTGGCTGTGATGGGCTCCGAGCCTCTTACTTAGCTCTGCCATCATCTCTTGTTTCCAGTTGGGAAGTGCACCTACTGGGCTTTCCTGGTGCCTTCTGTCCAACGCTGCTCTGGCCCGGAAAGGCCTTGTCTGGCTCTGTCGCTCCCCCTGCATCCGCGACCTGGATGGGGCGATTACCCCCCAAACTCTTGTTGGACCTCTTCATCAAAGTCTTCCCTTCGCCCGTTCCTGACTTCGCTTACCAGTAGCTCTTCGAGGCGGGCATTATCTCTGTGTACCTCTGCGACTTCGTCTTTTAAACCCACAACGGCCTTGTAGGCCATCTCTGCCTTCCGGTTTATTTCTGCTAGGGCGGTAAATATTTGGTCTAGCTTTTGCTCCAGACCTGGTCGTGCTTCCCGGGAGCTCTTTTCGGCGTCAGGACGTGTACTTCTGGTTGTCATTCTTGAGGGTGCCATTCGACGTTATATGGCCTTTTGTTCGGGGAGAGTGCGATCGTGAGGCTTCTGTTTCTTTTCTCGCGCTCAACTGTTTCCCACAGACGGCGCTAAACTGTTGGTGCTATTTTTACCAGCTGTCCACGTGTCTCTGAACTGCTGACGTTGTATCCACCAACTTCCACGTATCCTTGCTATCCCAGAATGCCTCTAGCTTCAGGCTGAGACAGAGAGACAGGGGTGGCCACCTGCAAAGACTCTCCGATGCTTAAGTCAGTGATTTATCCCTGAGACTGAACATCAATGATTTAGTTTTTCTCTGTAAATGTTTTCTTTTATTTTTTATGTATATATTTATCTCCCTTTAGGGAGGAAACAAGGCTTATATATATAATCCTGGAACTGAGAGCTTTCTGGCTCTCAATCCCAGGATCGAATACCTTTTTCCATCATGACTTACTCCAGAAATCACAGGTCGTGATTACAGTGACCTCCTTTACATTGTCGAGGCCTGTTTTCCGCCGTCCCCTATGACTCCAGTTTGTCGGGGGTGAGATTTTGACAAACCGCCGTTCTGTCAGGACGACTTGTCTAATGCGCGCACCTACCCAGGATCGCATTAAATGCTCTGTCTAGGTCTGGAACGGTATGCTGCTTCCCACAGTATTCTAGCGGAAGACCCTTGAGGCTCCCGACCCCTAGCTGTCGAGGTAAGAATCGGACTGGGCCGAATCTATCCAGGGTTTGGGATGGGTTCGGTCTTGGCCTCGGATAACCCATGGGCCTATACGGTACTACGTGCGACTCGCGTGGCTTTTAATCGGTCACTCTGGACACATATCGAACGGTGTGTCTCTGCTTATGACTTGTTCTGCCACTTAATCGTCTACGTGATGTATGATTTAGGAAAGAATCCTGCATTTAATTTATAATTTATTCGAACACCGTGATAAGATACTTATGGTAACTCTGTAGGATACTTGTACTAATCGAGTCCGATACCTATAGTAAACCTATTTTAGAATACCTATTATTACTATGTAAGATATATATATTGTAATAATATTATATTTTTTTTTGGACAAGATACATTAATCATTCTTTCTTTCCTTTGACAGGTCGGATTCCTATAGTGATAGTTTTTTTATTTATCAATTAGGATACTCAGTAATTGAGTAGGATACCTTTGGCAATCAGGTAGGAGATTTTTTTTTTTTTTTTCCGTTTTTGTTTCGGTAATAACTAATACCAAATACAATGTCAAATTCTTATCGGATGGGACATGTAATCAAGTGATAGAACTATGAGGCACTCCGACAACTTAGTATCTTTGACAGATATTTACTTTTAGAGATAATCTCAAACAAATACTTAAATCGTATAAAATAGTTAAAAAAATAACTTTATTCGTCTATAATATTTTTAGAAAATTTAATGCAATCAAAAGCAAAGGTATTTCAAAAACAAAAATAAATAAATAAGTTAAAAATACAACTTTTGTTTAAAAATAAAAATATGAAAGGGTTAATTAATACTAAAACATATAGAAATTAAACACATAATAAAAATTTAAAAAATTAAAAACATATATCCTAAAAAAAGTAAAAGAAAAACAAAATCCATCCGTTAAAAAAAATCTATCCGAAAAAAAAGAGAGTAAACCATAAGACAAGAAAAAGATTAAAAAAAAAAAAAAAACACGCACATCAGCCTCAAGTAAGACGCGCCGCCTTTAGTGCGTCTGGCACATGCGCTACCCTTTTTTCTCGTTTTGTTCTACTGCAGCTGACAACAGCTGATGTCAGCACTTAAAATTTAAATCTTAAAACTCCGTATACCATATAAAAATAATTTTTGGTCAAAATACAGTCCTACACCTAATCTCCCCTATTTTTTTTTTTTTTTTTTGGGTTTGTTTGTTTCAAAATTTGCTACGGGCTTCCGTTGAGCCCACAAAAGGAAGCCCAAATCGACAACAGAAGAGCCCGTTGAACAGCCCAAATAACAACAGGGGGTGGGGGCAGAATGATACAATTTGCGATATACAAAGCAAAGGCTCTTCCTTCCTCTCCATCCGCCATTGACGTCGGAGATCTGAGCGAGCCAAATCCCGAGTGAACTCTTACTCACCCACACGAGCCGATTCGACTCACTGAGTGGCTCTGTCAGTTCGGCTACCCAATCCGAACGCGGAAGAACCTCCTTCTTCACCAATTAAGCCACTCAGGACCCAAAAGACCATGGCGGATCCGGCGAACACGCCACTTGGCCAAATGCTACTGGATGAGATCACCCCCGTCGTCATGGTGCTCGGTACGCCGCTCGTCGAAGAAGCTTGCCTTAAGAATGGAATCAACTTCGTCCAAATGCTCAGTCCCTTTTGCGCCTTCAACAATATCGACGGTATATATGGTTACATATATCGATATGTGTGTGTGTGTGTTTGTAGGGTTTTGGAAAGGGGAAATTTGAGGTGGTTGAGCTCAATTTGTTGCAGTGCCTGTACGGACGGCGAGTGATCAACCTTATAGGCTCCAGAAATTCAAGTTGCGGCTGTTCTATGCTTCGGATATTCGGCAACCCAATTTGGAGGTAATTTACTGAATGTGCAATTTGGGAAAATGTCAAAATGATTAGAAGAACCAAGAACCTTGCTTTCATCGACATTGCTTGGCTTTTAAGCGTTAATAAGTTTACTTTCCTCAGTTTTTCTAGCAAACCAAACAGTTTTAGGATTCAAATTTTGGAGGTAGCTGATTACCTTACTAGGTATGAACTCCCCTCTTATTATTTTCTTTTTTTTGGGACAAGAAACGACAATATTAGTAATAAAATTAAGTATAATAAGGGGAAAGTGAGATCCCATTGAAATAAAACTACAAAAAAGAATCCCAATTTCTTTGAAAATCGGTAAACATCGGGTTCCCGAAGTCTTTTACATTAACTATCGACAAACCCATCCAAAGCTGTACTTTATCCCATACAGCATCAATATCGTCTGCCTTTTGTTCGATTTTTTTTCTTTTTTTTTTTCACCATCCCAGTTTTGGAATTTGAAAGTGTTGGCTATATGCTGGTCATTATGGTTGGACTTTCGCCATTTTAGGCATATAGCAAAGGGGAAAATATGATTTTGGAATAGGTAGTGTTGGCAGGGTGAGCATGATAGGACTTTGCTTTACCTGAAAATGTTAGGATTTCAGCTCGTTAAATGTATGTTTAGGTTAAGGTTTGATTTTTGCATGATCCTTTTGCTAGTTTTCGTCATGAATGGATTATATCATAGCCAATGAAACGGAGAAAAACAAACAAAATGTCCATGTGCAGTTGCAGATTGGTTTTGGCATACGGGCATTGCATTTTTAGTTGTACCAATCTGATATGTTTCTCTATTATCGGTTGTTATATGAGCTTGAACTTGAAATTGTGTTTTCTTGTTCCAACAAGGTAGCAAGAGAGCGGTTGAAACAGCTCATTATACAGGCTGGGGAGAAAGATCTTTCTGAATTGAGTTCAGATCCTCCTCCAACAAATTATGAACACAATGGTAAGTAATATTTATTTCATAGCTCCATAGAAATAGTTACTCATTTACAGTATTGCTAACAAACACAAGAACTTTAAGGTTCTCAAATGAATGCGACTCTGTCGTTTTGGTTGTAAAAAAGCGTTGTTGTGTCTATTTTCTAGTTTGTTAAATTCATTAAACATGCCATTGGCTACTTCTCTACTGATGAAAAGTAAAGTAAGAATGTGAGAAAGAAAATACGATTAAAGCAACTACAAAATAGCCATTACATTACTTTATGTAGTTCAGTTAATTTTCAAATTTAATCATGTGTATCATGCTGTGTCATTAAAACTATAAGGTGGATTTTTCTTTCATTTTTAATATTACATACTATTGTTTTTGCAGCTATTTTTGTACTGAAAGTTTACATCTGAATTTATCTAACTAAATTAAACGATTTAATGAGGGGTATAAAAAATGGATTGGAGTGTGTTTGCCTTCTTGGATTTGAATAGCAATATGTTGTCTGACAAAGGAATTAAAAGAAAGAAGAAGTAGAAGAAGAAAAAGAAGAGGAAGAAGAAGAAGAAGAAGAAGAAGAAGTCTTCTTCTAGTGGACTTGTGGCTGCAATTGGTAAACTTGCATCCAGTTAACTACGTAAAACTTAATGTAGAAGTCTTAAAGAATGAAAGAGAAAAAAAGTGGCAGGAATCAAGGAAGCTAAACTGACCTTGTTAGTTGTACTTTTTTTTTTGGTGGCTATTTTTATCAATATGTAATTGTTATTGGATAGCTTTTTATAATATATATATATATATATATATGGGAATAGATAAATTTTATTAATTTAACCTTGCATGGCTATAGTTTTTAGTTGGTGATGTGTGTTGGCTTTCCTCTGCAGGATCTGAGTCTGAAAATCTACCCTCATGGTTTCAGTTTTTCAATAAAGAGCTTGTACGTAGTGCATCTTTTTCAGACCATGAAGCTTTTGACCATCCTGTGGCATGTAAGTTGTTGGAATGTGTTAAGTCTTATGTTTGTCATGTGCCTTTATAAACAAGGAATGATCAATATTCTGATTCCTGTGTTAACTGTTGTTATCTAGAATTGTTGGTTGATTTATTTGTTTGTTTATTTATTATGAATTTGGATTCAGTTCTCCTTCTCCCTTCTTGTCTAAATTTACTTGCAGGTCTTTTGGTTGTTTCCTCAAAGGATGAGCAGCCTATAAACCAATTTGTCGATCTCTTCAACAACAACAAATTGCCATCTCTTCTTAATGATGGTGCAATGGACCCAAAGATTTTGAAGCATTATCTATTGGTGCATGATAATCAAGATGGTTCTACTGAGAAGTATAAAATATTTTCTAAATTTCCTTGAACCTGTGATTTAGAATCAGTGTCTTTGTATATGGTGTTATAATGTGAGACTTGATAAATAGATTGCACCTGGATTCCTATCGGTTTTCTTTGTGAAGATTTCAACTAAATAGTAATTACCTCATTGTTTTTCTAATCTGGATTTTGATTGGAAGCTTAAAATTTGTTGTTATTTGGTCTTGCTCAATTAAAAGTAAACTTCCGTTAAGAGTCTTTACAACAGGGGGAAAAAAAGGTTGCCCAGGAGGCGGGGGGTGTTCTGATTGTGTTCTTAATGATGGACTGAGTTAACTTATGTATTTGTATTCATCGGTGTCTAGATCATGAGATACATCCCTGGTCAAGTCTAAGATTTTAATTTTCTGTTGCTACTCAGCCATTTCTTCCATTTCCCAGATGATCTCTTACCTACTTTAGTGTTCACCATTTCCCTTTTAAGATGGGACTAAGCAACTTGAATTAAAAGTAATGTGGTAGTGCCTGGGATTTGTCTGTGCAGATCAGCTAGGATTTTAACCGAAATGAGGAGCACGTTTGGCTCTGACTGTCAATTACTTTGCATTAATTCCTCTGAAGATGGTCTAGTCGAACATCATGATGATCCGTGGGCGCTTTATGTAAGTTACCTTAAAGGACCTTTTTTTTTTCCCATCATTTTTTTTAATCATTTGTTGTTTTTGGTCGATAGTCACAATGAAGCTGAGAATCTAGCCATGTTTATCTTAATAACAGAAATCTGATGCATCCCCTGGTCAGAACGTTGGTTGCTTCCTCAATGTTGATGATCTTAATGAGGTATTTCTGTTTCTCATTGTCTTTTAATACCATCAAAATGTTGTATACAGTTGATGATTCAATTTTTTTCTGCTTACATCAGAATTTTGACCATGATATCCAATTTTGACAACTGGGAACAGATGAAAGATATCATGCAAGATCTATCGACGAAACACATCATTCCTTACATGGAGCAAAAGATACGTGTGCTCAATCAACAGGTATGACATTACCATCATATTTCCTGGTGTTCGTAGTAATGGGAACCTTGATAGTGTTCCTGAGTATTTCTGGTCCAGAAGGGGAAAAAAAAGGGGAAGAAAATTAGTTAGTTTGTTTGTTTTGTGTATTTTTTTTCCCACCTTTGCCTTTTCCTTGTCTTTATTTCTTCATTCTCAAATTTGTTCAAATCAGGTCTCTGCAACAAGGAAAGGTTTTAGAAACCAAATTAAAAACTTGTGGTGGAGAAAAGGCAAAGATGAAGTTGCAGATTTGTCCAATGGTCCTATGTATGCCAAACAAATATCTAACTTATTATTGCATGCTTATATTCTCTCACCTTGTTATCCTAATTTGGTTTCTATATTTGCTGAAGGTATACCTTCAGTTCCATTGAATCTCAGATTAGAGCTTTGGGTGATTATGCCTTCATGCTAAGAGATTATGAACTTGCATTGTCGAATTATCGTTTAATTTCAACAGATTACAAGCTTGATAAAGCCTGGAAGCGCTATGCTGGTGTACAGGTAGCTGCATATTGTATTTAATTGTTTAATTCTTTTGGTTAGTTTGGGACTTTATTATCAGCCCCTAGTTGCTTTCAGTTCTTGTTTTAATTTTCAATTTATGTTTTTCCTTTCCAGTAATTTTTTTCTGTTTGACTTATCTTTTTAAAGTTCCTTCCACTGGCTTCTCTATTTTGGCGAATGGCTAGTTTTTAATATGGGCAGGGGCCTGTCTTGTAACAGCATTGAGATATCTTATGTGTTAATCGCAGGAAATGACTGGGCTTACATACTTCATGCTAGATCAATCGAGAAAGGAGGCAGAGTATTGCATGGAAAATGCATTCAATACTTATTTGGTACTAATTTTTTACCTTCTTTTTTGTTTTCTTAATTATTATTTGAGGTTTTATGGAGAAATAGTAATTGAAATTTATTTTTGTATACTCGTTAACAAGGTTTTAAAAGCTTAATCGGGAATCGAGGCATTTTGCTTTAGCCTCACGAGGCGTAAGCCTCGAGGCGAACTGAGGCGTAAGTCTCAACTTTAAGTAATAAAAAACCTCATTAAAATTCATAAAGAAATAGAAAACTCCTAAAAATAAAAGTCTTACGTAACATTATACTGAAAGGCACAATTACAGAATAAAGGCATAAAATTCATGATAATTAGTAGCAAAATATTTCATAAAACCACAAACCAAAGTTCTCGAAAACATAAATCCTAATATTAATAGCATAAGAATAGAATTTAGATGTCTAAAAATGATGTTCTAACTCAATACCCTAGGAGGTCCTCATTCTCAATCTCATTATCATCAGCACTATTGGGATTTTCGGAAGAATCATTATGTTGAATAGCTTGATCATCTTCTCCATCACATATAAAGATTATTTTTAGGCTGAAGTTGACACTCACCAACTAATAAGGGTGGCTGCCGCTGGTTATTTGAGAGTGGAGAGGAAGAATATTATTGGAGGAGAGAAGTGGATAAAGCTGAACTTGTGGCTTTTTTTTTTTCCCCCCTGAAACAGCAGCTGCTAAAGAGGAAGAAGGAGGGAAAGTCTGAAGTAGTCGTGGGACTTGGGAGGTAGGGAGAGTGGTTGCTTAGGCGTAGCTTTGATGTTTTAATGAGCTGAGTGTATTTTGCTTCACTTATTAGGGTTTTAAAAGCCTAAATTTATAAGCTATTAACTTAAAAAAAGCCCAAAGCATTTAAAAAATTATTCAGATCAGTTGGGCCCAATAAATTGGCCCAAAGTTAATTAAAAAAGCCCATATTAATTAACTAAACAAATCATGAACAAGAGGCTTAAGCCTCATAAGCCGTAGAGGCGGTTTTGTTCCGCCTCCCCTCGAGATGCACGCCTCAGCTGCCTTTTAAAACCATGTTCGTTAATGATAGAAAATAAAATCATGTCTATGTGCAAGATGCATAACATAACCCTCCCCCTCCCCCAACTCCCCACCCCATAAAAAAAAAGGCCTGGACAAAAAGAGAAGACGCAGTCTTATAAAACATCCAACTGAATGTCCTCCCAGAAATCTATTTAGTTGTCAGTATTTTGTTGCTTTTTGTTTATTTTCGTCCTAAGAAAATGTGTTGACTATTTGAATTGATATTCATGCAGAAAATTGGGCCATCAAGCCAGCAAAATGCAACACGATGTGGTCTGTGGTGGGTAGAAATGTTGAAGACAAGAGATCAGTTTAAAGAGGCAGCCATGGTTTACTTTCGTGTTTGTGGGGAGGTAATACACAATTTCAGTTTCTTTGAATGACAGTGGGTGAGAAAAATCAGTTGTCTGCTGCTGATAACCTCTCCTTTGTTAGGAAACTTTAAATTCTGCTGTAATGCTTGAGCAAGCAGCTTATTGCTACTTGTTGTCCAAGCCACCTATGTTGCACAAATATGGATTTCATCTTGTTCTTTCCGGCGAGCGTTACAAAAAAAGTGATCAGGTACATGCACAAAAGGAAATGCGAAAGTTAGCTAGGCAGGATGCATTTGCTGACAACTAACCTGCTTTCTCTCTCCAGATTAAACATGCAATTCGTACATATAAAAGTGCCATTTCTGTTTACAAAGAAACAAGATGGAGCCATATTAAGGACCATGTGCATTTCAATATTGGACAGTAAGTTGTAGCAACTTAATGCGGCTGTGATTTCTATTAATTGTTTGGTTAAGTTTTAAGACCATACTTACAGTAAAACAATGAGTTGCAACCCTTTTGCTGAATTTTGGTTCAGGTGGTATGCAAATCTTGGGAGGTATGATTTGGCTGCCTCACATATATTGGAGGTTCTGGCATGTAGTCATCAGTCCAAGGCAACACAGGACATATTCCTGAGGCACTTTCTTCAAATTGTTCAGGTGACACTGGTGCTATTTCTTATTCGTTTTTCATTGATAGATTTTGTAAGAGACAATCAAATATCTGGTTCTTAAAGAAAACTAGTTTACCAGCCTAATTGTACTTAATTTTACTTGGGAATTAAAATTCTTCCTGTTGACACAAAATTCATCTGATTTGCTTGTCATGTTTTTCTAATCTTGTCATTGGGTTCTTGTGGATTTTGGAAATATGATTTGTCTATCCCTTTTGACTAACTTTCATATGCTAGTTTCCTACTGCATTTTACTAATTTGTGATTTAATTGAAAACCTTTCATGCATCGATGTGTTGGAAATTCAGCCCATAGTTTTTCTCCTTGTAACATATATTTTTCTTTATTTCTTCCATACTTTTATGTACCTGGATGATATCTTTCTTTGGAATAAGATTATTACTGCTTACTGAAATTAGATTCAAGTACTTGTTGAAAGTTTATTGTTATCTTTTGTTTCTTCTAGTTATTCCAACCGAGGATCGAGGTTGACCTTTATTACTTGCTATAAACTCAAAACTATGTGAAAATAAGCAGGATTTTGATGAGAAACAGAAAGAATCTGAGGCTGAATGAGTGCCTGACTTCTAGAACTAAGTACAATTATGTCAATTGTAAAATCCTGCTCTTATCTGTTTTTCCTTTTTTTTTTCTTCTGGCTTCTGTCAAATCTGAGTTTCATTCATTAGTTATTGACGCTAATCCTTGAAAACGTTTCTCCTGAAAAATTGACCTGTATGTTTTTTTGTTTAATAATACAGAAAACGGGAAAGACATTTGAAGTTCCGAAACTTCAGTTGCCTGAGATTAACATCTCTTTTCTTAAGGTCATTTTTGAAGATCATCGAACATATGCATCAGCTACAGCAGTAAGTACACTAGATTTGACTTTTATGTAGACAAGTACATATGTGTACGTTGCTCTCTCTCTCTCTCTCTCTTTTGGTATGGTTCTCTCTCTCTCTGCTCCCTCCTGCCAAATATTTTGCCTTAAAGTTTAAACTTTGCATTATTGCTTATTTTGATGTATTGGGTTTACAAAAACCTATCAGGCCAGTGTTAAAGAAAGCATATGGCGTTCTTTAGAGGAGGACTTGGTTCCATCACTGTCTACAGCCAGGACTAATTGGCTAGAGTTACACTCAAGGGTTCTCCCGACAAAGTATAAGGAATCAAATGTTTGTGTGGCGGGAGGTATGTAGGTGATAGAACATCATTTGTAGTTTCTTAAATTGATTGTTTGAATTACCTTTGGATTCTTGTGATAAAAGTGATGTGGTCCAAGGAATGAAAGAAGATTACGATACTGGTCCAATTACTGCAATTATCAGCCACCTTCACCGTGACCTTCCCATTCTCCACCAACCGTTTTTCCTGTATTTTCATATATTTTGAAATATATAAATCTTTTGATAGACTAATTTAGGCTTGATGCCTGCTTCATCTAGAGCCTTTTGTATAGGTTAAATGAGAATTCTTGTTTTTCTCTTTATTCTCCGTATGGATTCAAACAGATTATTTGTAAAAATTGTTTAATTTGATATATGCATGCAACATGTCCTTATCATTTTGCAGAAGCGGTGAGGGTTGATATTGAATTTAAAAATCCATTGCAAATTCCCATATCCGTATCTGGTGTCTCCCTAATATGTGAGCTTTTCGGAAGTTCTGATGAAACAAAATCTGGTAAGTAAATCACATGTTTGCTTATTTTCTGCCCACGCTCTCCCTTCTTCTTTTTTATTTTGTCTATTCTTCTTTGAGATTAAAAATTGGTAAGTATATTAACCAGAACATGTTAATCATGTTTGATGATGCAGATGGAAATAACCTAGCCGGGGAGTTTCAGAATGACGATGGATCTGTTGAGACAACCAGCGGGTATGTTCATCTACCTTTATACTTCTCACCTTGAATTTTTTTTGGTTTGCAAGCTTTAAGTCCAGAGATGTTAGCTAGGCTATGCCATGCCGGCCCAGACACATTTAGCTGCGGCACTTTTGTGCCTCGTATCGTGTCGTGGCCTGCTACGTGCCTGTGCCCATGCCTGATTTCGTGCCCTTATCGTGCTTATCTATTTTCGTATCTAATTGTTCCCGTTTTCAGTGTAGTATTAGGCTATTTTCCGTGCCTAATTGTGCTCATTTATGATGTTGTGCTATCTTTGTGCCTAATTGTGCCTGCTTCCAATATTGTGCTATTTTCATACTAATTGCACCTGTTTTAGGTATTATGGTATTTCTATACCTAATCGTGCTTGTTTTTAATTATATTATTCTTGTGTCTAACCTTTTCCATTTTTTATATCATATATGATTTCAAGCCTAATTATTTCCATTTTCAAACTCTTCTTGTTCCATAATATTTTCATTATTGATATTTTTTTCAAATTTAGTTGTTTTAATACGATTAGACATATTTCCTTTTAAGTAATTATGAATTATGAATTGTTAATTTTATGTAATAGAAAGAAATTATTTGAAAATTGAGATAACTTTTATATAAAATCAAATCTAAATTGAAATATTAGAGTGTATGTGAGTAATGATAATTAATTTAAATTTCTATAGTTAAAGTATATTTCAACTAAATTGGCGCCTACTCAAATTATATCAAAATATATAATTCAAAAGTTATGATTGGCATGTACCTAAACTATATTGTTCTTTCTTAACATTGTAAAGATTTTCTATTGGATGTGAGTTTTGCGTTAATTCTTAATATCTTTAAACTCTTTGGCTCAAACTTATTAAATTTTGGAACTTTTTTGCTTTTAAAAAAATTAAAAATTGATGTAATATTTATAATATATATTATTTTTTCTTAGAAAATATTTTAATTTTTATCTTTTTATTTTTTTAAAATTTATTGTATTAAAATTATGTCCAAAAAAATTGAAATAAATTTAAAATAAGTATAATATTTGCAAACTAATTATTTTTTTTAATCGTGCCGTGTCAGTCCGAGCACGCTTATTTATCTTATTGTGTCGTGCTGGCCTGAGCATTATTATTAATTGTGTTGTGCCGTGCCGTGTTGGGTACGGTTATTAGTCGCGCCGTGCCTGTGCCCGCCCGTTTTGACACCACTTTTAGTAACATATACGTTTTCCCTGTTAAGCTAGATTTCTTGTTTGATTATTGCAGGGAGATGAGTAATAAGAGTTCCTCCTTTTCTTTGTCGAAGGTTGATTTTTCATTAGAAGGAGGTGAAACAATCATGGTGAGTGCTTCACTCAGGCAAGGGAACAAACACATATGTTCCTTTTTTTTTTTTTTGAAAAGGGATAGTTGAGGCAATCAAAATGCTACATTTCTTTCACGGAAATAGTGTATTTGATTAATTATGCATTGTTCGTTCTTGTGCATCTAGTGCTGTTTATTTGGACCCATGTTTTTTCTATGATATGTTCAAGTCTGATCCAGGATGATATTAATGTTTTAGCTAGTGTAAATAGAAATTTGATTCAGATCTGTGACTGACAAAATTGACGAATGATTAATCTATGGATTTCACTATTTTTGACCAGTTACATAAGATTGTGATTGGTATAATTGGAAATAGAAAGGACCAAACAAGAATTGATGCTTTAGAATTTATGAGAAAAACTACTTGCATAGATCAAAACAATATTGAGTTTTCAACTCTTTGTAAAAGAGATATAATCAATAAGTACGCACCATTAACATTCAACATTGGACCTGAATTTTTGTCAAAGAAATTTGATTTGTTAAGTTTTCTTTTCTTATCTAGTTTTGTGCTCTTTGCCACTCAAAAATAAAATCTGATTTGTATGGCTCTTGGTAGATGTTTATTTTCTTTTTTGAGTTTTTACTTGGTCAATGTATAAATGGCATTACTAGCAGAAAAGATTAAAGGATGTTTTACTAGTCATTAGCATGGTTTATATTCTGTACGCCTTCTGCTGCGATGGTTTACAACTATTATGTTACAGTTCTGTATATTGATGGCTTGTCTTTACTTTCTAGGTGCAACTAACGGTTACTCCAACAATAGAAGGCATTTTACAGATAATTGGTGTAAGGTGGAATTTGTCAGGTGCTGTTGTTGGTTTCCATAATTTTGAGTCCAATCCTATAAAGAAAAGAAGTTCTGAGGGAAGACAGAGAGCCAACCGTTCTGGTGACAACCTAAAGTTTGTGGTGATCAAGGTGCATATTTTCTCTCCCAATCTCAACTATTGCCTGTTTTACCCTCCCCTACCAAATATAGAACAAAGAAAAAGAAACTATATATGTAGACTAATTTGACTTCTTCTTTTTACTGTATTCTGTTATTGGTTCAGAGTCTACCCAAAGTTGAGGGCTTTATTCGGCCTTTACCTACAAGTGCATATGCAGGAGATGTACGCCAACTTGTTCTTGAGTTGAGGAACCATTCAGAATGTGCTGTTAAAGTAAAGTGCCACTCAGTGCCCTATTTAACTATTTTTTATTTTCATCACATGGTGCATTACAAGAGGTATCTTCTATTTGTGGAAACCCATACCTCATGATAGTTCAAGAAGTTCGCACATTGACCTCTATGTTATTTGGATTCTTTTTAATTTTTTTTTACGTCTTTGCTGGGATATTGTGTTCTAGAAATCTGTTTGCTTGCTTTTTGTGTCATTACCATTTCATATACACATTAGAAAAATTCTGGTTAGTCTGCTTTCAAGCAGTATGCATAGTGCAGCTTCCATAGTTATCTATATGTAAGCTAGCAGCATACTTTTCATGCCTGCTATTTTCGGTGTGTCTATTGTCTTGTGGTAAACTTATGTAGTTTCTAATGTGATATTTTGGCAGAACTTGAAGATGAAGGTCAGTCATCCAAGATTTTTGAATATTGGGAGTCGGGAAAGTTTGAATGTGGAATTTCCAGCTTGCTTGGAAAAGAAAAGGTCTGAACATAATAATGTACGGCATAATCCTAGTAACATGTCTCAACCTGTGTTTCTGTTTCCAGAGGTCAGTAACTGATTTTCCCTGTATTCATTGTCTTGCCTTTATCATATCATCAGTTCACCTTTTCTTGTCTCATTTTTTTCTTCTCCCTATGTTTCAGGACACAATTATCAAAGGGGAATCACCATTATTGTGGCCTCTTTGGTTTCGAGCTGCTGTTCCTGGAAATATTTTCTTGTATATAACCATATATTATGAGATAGAAGATACATCAAGCGCTATGAGATACCGCACTCTATGCATGCATTATAATTTGCAGGTGATTGGATCTATAGGATAAATATAAATGCCATAATAGGAATTATCATTTTTGCATTTGCAAGTTGTCCTACGTAGGTACTTGGGGCTAACAATTGCTGAATATCGAGTAGTGATCCCTTTTTAGTCCATATATAGTATTTGCATTTGGAAGATATCTTGTTCGGGTTGATTCTTAGAAGATTCCAATTATTTTCTCTTAATTCTGAGTGTTTAGTGTTATTAATGCGTTTAATCTTCTGAATCTACTCTTATTGATTGAGTGGACAAATACGTTATTATAGATATTTTAAATTCATCCTTTTAGGTATTGCCATCATTAGACATCTCCTTCCAAGTGAGTCCTTGCCCATCAAAATTGCAAGAGTTCCTTGTGCAGATGGACATTATTAACAAGACCAGTACAGAGAGCTTTCAGGTTCATCAGTTATCATCTGTGGGAGAAAAGTGGGCAATCTCATTGCGTCAACCTGTTAATACCGACTTTCCTTCGCAGTGTCTAATGGCTGGTCAATCTTTATCATGTTTTTTCATGCTTAAGGTTGGTTATGAAGTTACGATCTGGTTTGATTTTATTATTTAAGGTTGGTATTGATTTGTGCTGATAAAATCACCTTCGATCGTGGCTTCAGGATCAGAGGAGATCTGGGACTTCAGAGGACAAGACATCTCTTTCCCAGCAAGTTGGAAGTGTCGTAGGATTGGGTCCTCAGGGTACTATTGAATCACTTTTTGATACATCAAGCTCTCCACTGGCTGATTTCCACAGTCGTGAAAGAATGCTCGAGGAAAGTTCACATCAGGTTTATAAATTTACGGATATGCCATCTTCTAGTGTTCTAATACTGTACTTAAAAACGAGTACAAAATCTCTTTCCATCTTTATCAGCATTACTACTTCCATTTGGTAAATCTGAAACCTGCGCTGATTTGATACACGAGTGGAAAAAGTATCAGAGTTCAGTTATGTAACACTTCAAAGATCGTTTATTTGGGCCTTATTCTAATTTAAAGATGCGATACAGGCGACCAAAATTTGTTGATGAGCTTTGGTTATATGAATTGAAGTATATCGCTTTATTAGCTTCTCATTTCTGTACAATAATGTCGGATTCCACTCTCCTCATGATTTACTAATTTGACTTTTTTATGTGGAACAGAGTGACTCAACAGTTGACTTCATATTGATCTCTCGTCCGCTAAAGAGTGATCCTGATTCTGGTATTCTGGATCCATCGCGTCTTTTTTCTCACCATTCATGTCATTGCAGGCAAGTTTCAGTTAACATAATTACGGATTTCATAATTGTTCGTCCCATAACTTTTTATCATGATTTCAGTTTTGGATGTTGACATTTTCTCTCTTTTGGGTTGCAGTATTGCGAGCACAAGCCCTATATCATGGCACGTGGACGGGCCTAGAACATTATATCATAACTTCTCTTCATCCTTCTGTGAGATTAGATTAAGTATGACAATATACAACTCATCCAACTCTATTGCATCTGTACGCATAAACACTGTCGACTCAAGTGGCAATTTGAGCGAATCAACTTCACCTCAATCTGCAACCTCTTCTGGCAACCAAGTAGGTTGGCATGATGTCTCACTAGTTACTGACATTAAAGTCACGTCTGATGTCCTTGGCACTCGATCTATAAAGCCACCGTCACTTGATTCTGTTTCTTCATTCGTCTGGTCGGCGGCGAGTTCCACTAGAGTCCAAATCAAGCCAATGTCCATGGCCAAAATTCCTCTCCAGATTTGTGCATTTTCACCCGGGACTTATGATCTGTCAAACTATATGTTGCATTGGAATCTTCTACTTCCTGATGGTGAAGTAAATCTTGACGAGGGAACAAGACAGTCTGCAGGTACATGCCAGGGGTATCCCTATTATCTGACCGTGCTCCAATCCACTTGAAGTTCTTACATTAATTAGCTCGATTGCATGTTGTCTTTTTCCTGTAAATTATTATGTGAATTTACCATTTACAAGATTAGGTTTAGAATCCGTAGGAGATGATTTTTGTTTTTTGTTTTTTTTTGTTTTTTTATATAAATTTTCGCCCCACTCAATGGAAGAATAAGAGCAGTGAATATGAGTACAATTTGTTATAGAACCTTTGTATACCAATTTTGGTTTGATTCTTTTTATCCTCCCCCTGTTGACAGTTTTTATTTTATTTTCTTGTAATCACATTACTGAACAGAATGCAATTAAGAGCATTATTGGCAATTGCACTAGATTTTGTTAAGCTTCATTTATTATTTAGACAAAACTTGTTTTTACTCTGCTTTTTATTTATTTATTTATTTTTTTATGTTCATTGGTTGGTTTAGACTAAATATAGTTTTTTTTTTCCCCTTGCGGTAATTCTTTTTTGTTTGAAATTGGGAACTTGTCTTTCTATTTAAACGTGCGAAAGCTGACTCATCAACATGTCATTTCATATCAAACCCTACCCTTTTCTTCCAAAAAATGAAAGAACGTAACTGCGTACTAGTACACTAATTTCCAACCAACAATTCAGTTGTCTAACCTTTTTTTTTTTCTTTTTTCCTCTCAAATAACGCATATAAAATTGATCCGATAGCAATTGCAAACAAGTATTTAATGTATGTGTTGGAGCGGTTTCTCACCAGTCATCCACGTGTCTTGAATTGCTGATGCTGGATTCTCCAACTGTTCACGTGTCCTTGCTGTCTCATATCTTTCTGAACTCCAAGCAAGATCGGAGAGGCGGGGGTGGCCACCTGCAAAGACTCTCCGATGCTTAAGTCAGTGGTTTTTCTTTGCGTTTTGGTAGC
>JXTB01000107.1:724256-766523 GCA_002914805.1 Parasponia andersonii | reverse complement strand
GACTCAGATACAACTTGAGGTCTGCCAACGCTTTGTCCTGCTCCTGCCCCCAGACGGTCGTAGATTTCCCCCTCAGGCATTGGAAGAATGGCTTGCAACGGTCAGACATCTTAGATACGAATCGACTGAGGGCGGCTACTTTTCCGGCTAGGCATTGGACTTCTCAAATGGACGAAGGTCTTTGCACGTTCGCGATTGAGACCAGCTGGGTCGGATTTGCCTCGATCCCCCTTCGGCTCACAATGTGTCCCAAGAATTGTCCAGAAGACACCCCAAATGCACACTTCTTGGGGTTCAGTCACATCTGATGATGCCTCAGAATCTGGAAGCATTCATCTAGATGCTTGAGATAGTCTGAATCCTCCTTGCTCTTCACGACCATGTCGTCGATGTAGACCTCCATAGTCTTCCCTAGCAGCCCGGCGAACATTTTATTCATGAAACTCAGGTAGGTCGCTCCTGCGTTCTTCAAGCCAAATGGCATACGCTTGTAGCAGTATAGGCCTCGCTCTGTGATAAAAGCGGTGTGAATCTGGTCTTCCGCACACAAGGGAATCTGGTTGTATCCAGAATAGGCATCCAGGAAGCTCATCCTGCCAAATCCTGCCGTCGCGTCTACCATTTGGTCGATTCTTGGCAGGGGGAAACTATCCTTGGGGCAAGCCTTGTTCAGGTTGGTGAAATCTATGCAGATACGGTCGTCGCCGTTTTTCTTTTTCACCACTACCGGGTTGGATACCCACCGCGGGTACGTGCATTCCCTAATTAGACCGCTTTCCAACAACTTTTCCACCTCCTTATTGATCGCCTTATTTTTCTCTGGTGCGAATCTTCGGGGTTTCTGCCTGACCGTGGGGAAATGGGGGTCTATATTCAATCGATGGCAGGAGTGTGCGGGGTCTATCCCTGGCATATCATCGTGGGACCATGCAAAAACGTCTTCGTTGCGCCTCAAGAATCCCAACATTTCATTCTTCTGTTCCTCGGGCAGTGAGGCTCCGATCAGAATTACCTTCGCCGGCTCTTCCTCTTTCAATGGGACCGCTACCAGCTCCTCGATCGTGGATTGCGGGCCATCGGATTCCTCTTCGACTTGTCTCATGTATGCCGGCAGGCGGTCCTTTGATTGCTAGGCGTCTTCGGCCGCGGCGCTCGCGCCCGAGTCGACTCCCTTCAGGGCGGCCGAAAAACACTTTCTTGCCGAGGCCTGGTCCCCTTTGATGTCGATAGTGTATGTGCCGTCCTTAGATTGGCATCTTAGAACCTGATGGAGGGTGGAGGCGACTCCATGCATGGCGTGGATCCATCCCCTTCCCATGATGACATTGAAGGAGGACTGGCAATCGACGACGATGAAGTCCACGTTTGCGCATCTTTCGGCTGCGCGGACGTCAAGGGTAATGATGCCTATAGGGCAGACCCTTGTGCTATCGAAAGCGAAAAGAGGTTGACAGGTTGGCCTGAGTGCGCTCCTGTCCAGACCCATATTGTCGAACGTGGTGAGGAATAGGATATCGACACTGCTCCCACCATCAACCAAGACTCGCCCAACCAACGCGGAGCCGATCTGCAGCCTGATCACCAGGAGGTCGTCATGTGGCTGGCGTACCGTGGTCAAGTCTTGTTGAGTAAAAACGATGGGGGCGGCGCTTATATGGTCTTTTTCTGGCGTCACGTTGTTGACGGAGTGGCCCATCCCCTTCCAGCGTTTCGCCCTGCCCTCGGCTTTCTTGAGGCGCCTTTGATTTTCTTCTTGATCGTCGGTCAGGTCAAGCCTGCCCACGATAGTCGGCACCACCCTGAGGGTCTGCTCTTCCGAACCCGAAGCTTGGATCTGTTTTCCCTTCTCAGTCCTGGCAGTGTCTGGTCGCGGCCGGGTTTCATCGTTTTTCACGTATTGCCCGAGCCAGCCTGCATGGATTGCCAACATGACCTGGGCATAGAGATTGCGGCAGTGAACGGTGTCGTGCCCGAAGTCCTTGTGGAATTGGCAGTACCTGTTCCTATTCTTCATATGTTCAGGGATGCCGGACTTGGGCGGGTCCTTGAAAATACTCCTGTCCCTGTTCTGGAGGTATATCACGTCAATGGGGGTGTTAAGTTCGTACTTGGGTAGAGGGTCACGGGTCGTCTTCCTCCTCTTGCCTCCCTCCAAACTGCCTTGTGCCGGGACTTCTTGCTTCGGAATCGGCCCTTGGCCTGGTAGGGGCCTCTTCATCCCTAGTGGGGCCGGGGGTTGCATTGGTGTTGTCGTTACTGCGGCGGAGGTCTTAGGTGTCTTTTGGCGGCTTTCCAGCACCCTGAACACTCCTTCCGACTTGGCCTGGACGTCCGCCATGTCGTATGGTAAGTTTAGAAGGAGGTGGTCTGCTAGCATCGATCCCGGCTGCAGGCTTCGGACGAACGAGCCTGCGGCTTGGACCGAATCTGCATTATGGACCAGCGACATGACCTCGAGGAAACGCGAGAGGTACTCCCGCGGGGATTCGTCCGCGGCCTGTTCCAAACGGTCCAGGTCTCGCATGGTTTTTTGCTGTTTTCGGGCGCCCGCGTACTGTCTCAGGAAAACCCTGCAGAAGTCCTCGAACCCATTGATGGACATTTCTGGGAGCTGCCTGAACCAGAGTAGGGCTGGTCCTGCAAGGGTCGTAGAGAAAACTTTGCATGTTACAGCCTCGTCCCTGGATTCTAAAGCCATCTTCTGCTGGAAGTGGTATATGTGGTCGAGGGGGTCAGTTTTCCCTTCAAACGGCCTGAAAGTCGGGGTCGTGAAGTCTCTCGGCCTTGGCTCCATCTGGATCCAGTCAGCGAAGGCCGTCCGATTGATGCCTCGCACGGTTTGCTCTGCCAGATCGTCTGGGGTCTGACTATGGTGGTTGCCGAGTCTCTTTCCCAACTCTGCCATCATTTCTCGCTTCCAGTCGGGGGGCGTACCTCCAGGGCTCTCATGGTGTATTCCACCCACTGCCCCTCTGGTTCGAAAAGGTCTCAACTGGCTTTGGCTTTGCCGTTCGCCCTGCATTTGTGTCCCGGACGGGGCGGGAGCTTCTCCCTGCGGTTGGCTTCTGAACTCCTGCTGGATTTCCTCGTCGAAATCTTCCCTCGGCTGGGTTTTGTCTTCACTGGCCAGCAGACCCTCAAGGCGAGCATTATCTCTGCGTACCTCTGCGACCTCGTCCCTCAAACCCAGGACGGCCTCGTGGGCCCTCTCTGCCTTTCTGTTTGTTTCTGCCAGGGCGGCGAGCACCTGATCCAGCTTCTGTCCCAGATCCGGTTGTTCCTCTCGGGAGCTTCCTTCGGTATCAGGATGGGTACTCCTGGTCGTCATTCTTGAAGGTGCCATCAGACGTTGTATGGCTTTTGTATTCGGGGAGGGCGCGGTTGCGAGCTTCTCGCTCTCTTTTCCACACTCAACCCTTTCCCACAGACGGCGCCAAACTGTTGGAGCGGTTTCTCACCAGTCATCCACGTGTCTTGAATTGCTGATGCTGGATTCTCCAACTGTTCACGTGTCCTTGCTGTCTCATATCTTTCNGCATAACATTGCGCATTTACTTGTGAACCCAAATAAGCAAAAGAAAACCATAACGACTAAAGCTGGGGAATTGATGATCTTCTGGCAGTGCTAATTGTTGGAGCAGTTTCTCACCAGTCGTCCACGTGTCTTGAACTACTGATGCTGGATTCTCCAACTGTTCACGTGTCCTTGCTATCTCACAACTCTCTGAACTCCAAGCAAGATCGGAGAGGCGGGGTGGGGCTACCTGCAAAGACTCTCCGATGCTTAAGTCAGTGGTTTTTCTTTGCGTTTTGGTAGCAAGGAGGAAAATATACCAGTCTCCAAATCTAACTCTTTTTTTGTGTTTTCTTTTTGTTCTCTCACACCTTTCTCTGAACGCATAGCTTCCATATATGTAGTCCTCGGATAGTCAACAGGCTTCTTCTCTATCTTTGGAAAAGTAAATATCTTTTTGAGTACCTTTCACTTCCGGATCTTTTTAAACCATCATGGGCCGAGATTCCTGTGACCTCTTCTGCGCTACCGCGGCCTGATTTTCGCCGCCTCCTATGGCTTCAATCTGTCAGGAAAGAGATTTGGGCACACCGCCGTTCTGTCAGGACGGCTTGTCCCTGCGTGCGCACCTACCCAGAAACGCATTAAAAGCTCTGTCCGGGTCTGGAGCCGCGGGGCTGTTTTCCATTGCATCCGGTCTGAAGACCCTTGGGGAGTCTGAAGACCCTTGAGGCTTCTGACCCCTAAGGCTGTTGAGGTGAGGGTCGCTGTTCCTAGACAGCAGACCCTTGGGGCTTCAGACCGCCAGTTGTCGTGGTTTCGAGGTCTGATCGACTGAACCGCTTGGGATCAGTGGTGGGTTCTGCCTTAAATTCGGAAGTCCCGTAGGCCGATGGTGAGATCACGTGCGATCCGCGTGACCCTTCTTACGGTTCAAGGTTCAGGAACGGGCCCCACACTAATCCTACCAAATTATTATAAAATGGTAACTCTTTCTCCAGCAGTTGAACATAAATGGCCAAAAGGCCATCCTTCTCCACAAACGTAACAGAATTTATGGCCACATCTGGAAACGAATAAAGTTTTACGAAAAATATAAAAGGGACAAAATTGTAAAAACAAAATAATAATTGGTCCATGCATTTGTTCATATTTAACTCTTTTTTTTTTTTTTTTT
This sequence comes from Parasponia andersonii, assembly GCA_002914805.1. Taxonomy (NCBI): domain Eukaryota; kingdom Viridiplantae; phylum Streptophyta; class Magnoliopsida; order Rosales; family Cannabaceae; genus Trema; species Trema andersonii. The sequence goes on along the minus strand of JXTB01000107.1, from coordinate 761,832 downwards.
TTAACTTCACTCAATTTAAAAAGAAAAAATAAAGTGAACAAGAATATCGAAAATGTTAGCGTCTAAATATTGAACACGGGACATTGGCTCCAGTAGTAGATTGCCTATAATTAAATTAAACCATATTTCTCTTACGCTACATTTAAAGTATTTAATATCCAAACAAAAATTTATCTCGTTTTCTTGTCAAGTTTATCCTGGTCTCTTAAAGTCCAAATAGTACTTGGAAAATAGGAGTTGAAAATTCAACCAAGTCCAAATAATACTTGGAAAATAGGAGTTGATGGCATTATAGCACTACAGTGTGACTAAGATTCTAATTAAAAGCACCTTAATTAATACTTTAATTAAGAACACCAAGTATATATGCTTGTGGGATAATCTGTTAGTATCCTATGATTAATCATAATGAAACTTAACTTGGCATAGAAGTAATAAAGAAACGGAACAACGGGGACTTGATCATAACCTGCATTTAATGGATTCATGCACAGCCATCGATCTTCTGCGCAAAGAAGCCGCGATTAGTATATTTCTGCCAATGTTCTCTCTGTGCAAGGTCTATGAACTGCTTGTCCATGTTATCATGACTACCCTCACTACTCTCGCATTCGGAACCTGCGTGCCATTGGCCCTGGCACCGTGCGCAGAACAACCTATAGCAATGAGGGCACTCAGCCGAGGTCACAACCTCCGTCCCATCGTCCACCAATGTAGCCGAGAAGTCTTTGTAGGGACAGTAAATCTTCTCTGAACCAATAATAGTCTCACACAATGCGGCTTCCCATCCGTCTAGTACTTGCTGAGGTATAAAGGACCCGCAATTTTGAGGTTCCAAGAAGCTGTAGCAGCCTAATTCAGGGCAGTTCACCTTCAAAATGTTTTGGCTTATCTTAGCAGCCACATGGTTACTAATACAAACTTTGCAATAGGAGTGAGAACAATAGGAGCCAGAGCTGTTGTTGCTCATCATAGGCATCTCTGCTTTGGTTTTCTTGTCCATGCAAGTTCCACAGAATGATAATAATCTCCCTGAACATTCTTTAGTGTCCTTGTTCCTCTTTGATGGTTCTTTTCCTTTAAACCTTCTTGCTTTGGTTTTTTTTGTCCTTGCCATTTCTAACTATTTTTCCAGTTGTCGTACTCCTCTTTGCTTCTTTTCTCTCTTTCGCAACAGCTACCCTCTTCCTCCTCACTTTTTTTCTTTTTTCCATTTACCATTTTCCTCTTTGGTGGTTTTTCTTGCTTTTCTCCAACTACCCTTTTCCTCTTACCTATTTTTTTTCTCTTTTGCTTCGACCATTTCCCCTCTTTTCTACTTCTCTCACGTTTAGGAAAAGCCCAGACTCTGAGTCAATTCTAAATTTGATCACCATGTAGAGAAAAAAGAAGGAAAAAAGGGTTAGATTCAAGAATCTCTTCTCCAGAAAGAAGAAAGTGAAACTTCTAGACATGATAATAATAGAAAAATATCAAATTAATACAGCATCATTTGTTTATCAAACTAATCATACGTAAACAACAATAATAAAAGAAAAGTTAGAATTCCATAAATAAAAAAAATAAAATAAAAATAAAAAAGAACTTAGAACCGTCACAAAATTCAAACTAGAAAGTGTAAATTCGTTACTATAAAAGAGAGTATCTACATCACTTCTGTCACATCATTATCCAAAAAAAAAGTGTCATATAGAAGATATAGAATATGTACAAATGTCGTTTTTTCATGTAATACTTTTCATATTTAAATAACAATAATAAAAGAAAAGTTAGAACTCTCACCAAGTTCAAACTTGAAAGCATATGAATACCTTAAGAAGCAAAATTAAAAATATCTCTTGTTCCTTTTTGTTGCTCTTTTATGTATGCGTGCACCATTACTACTCCCTTTTCCGAATTCTCTTTTTTATAGTGGGGAGCTAGAAACCTATCTTATTATAACTTGCTCACCAAGCAAATTTGGCACTCATATCTTTGGGGAAAAAATAAAAAAGAAGCTTATATAAAATTACGATAATAGGCACTGAAAAAGGAAAAAAAAAAATCCACAATAATAAGACCTAATTAGCAAAGCGAGTTCATACGTTTTTAATTGGCTTATCGTTTTGTCTTCTTTTGTATGCTGACTTTTCATGTTACTCGTATATTATTTATGTAATATCCAAATTAATCACTTAGTTCTCCCAAAAAGGCATGATTGTCTAACCTTTTAGATTCCAGCGTCCCTAATATCTCTGAGATATCACTGCCAAACAAGACAAGGGGAAGGTCAACTCCTATTTCTTGTCCTTTTTTTTTCCCTTTTTTTTGGCTCGGAGGGAAGGTCAACTTTAGGAATACTAAGACCCACGAAATCTGACCAAATCGCTTCCAAAAATAGCACACTAACAAACAGCCTCTCGCCTTGCCCCATTTGCTCTAGACGTACAAACATTATCGAGCTCAAACACTAATTAAAATCTTTTAAGAATCAAATTATATGCGAAAAATCTTTAGACTAATGGAGAATTTAATAGGGAAAGCTTAACTCTAAATAGATTTAATCTGCATTAAAAATAAATACTCGATAAATAAAAAGTATTTTGTTATGTAATAGGAGAATCCGCCAGACGTTGAAATTCTTTTGAATGGCCCAAGTCCATTAGAATAGTTTTGGTCTCTTCTGGTGTTCTAACTACTAGTTTCTTTTTAAACAACTACAGTTCGTAATCCAATATGAAATGGTCCAGCTAGCAACTAAATTCGCTACGTGTCTGCACCGATGAGATGTGATCTATCGTTTGTGTTTTCTTTGAGAATTCAATTTTCACAAGGGCTATTATGAGAGTAGATAGTAGCCTTCCCAACTAATTCCAAGAGAGCTCTGCGTGTACACATGGTATATCGATCTCTCTATCAAAGCAAATTGTCCATATAGTCCAACCACTGCGGCGGTTTTATCTCAACTTCACGACTTCGTCGAGGGGACGAGTGAGCTTACCACCCAGACAAAATCTCGATCGTAGTTCACCCTCAATTGTACGAAAGACCAAGTTGTCATATTTCCAATGAGCAATCTAGCCTTTGCAAAGTTACATTTATCAACGACACACACCATTAGTTGCATTTTACTCCATTCAGCACAACCACAGAATTGACTGACCAACAGTGGTTATCATTAGCGTCATGGGAAACAAGATTACCACTAATAGATATCCATTTGGGAAATAGAAAATACAAAATATATTACAACCACCCTTTTCCCATATTATCGACTTCTCCACCATTTTCCCACCAAAAACCCCAAACCCCATAATAGAAAGGAAAAAGAGAACAAAACAAGGACAAAAATGAAGTTTCCTACTACTAAGGATAAATATGTCCTACGTTAATATTAGTATACTCTATACTTGTCTACCCTTTGTCCTCTTTCTCCCCACTTCTCTCTTTCCCTATTACCTTACGTCCTTTAGTGTGACTGAACTGTAAAGAATACACGCTATCCCAATATTCGAACAAATTAACAATTTCTCGTGCAGGATAGGGGAGAAAGCGACCTTGTAATCAGTGTGCCAAATAATGAAAATGAAGCAAAACTGAATCATAGCGGCCGTGACGCTGTTAGTCCTTGAGAAAATCCATTTGAAACTTTCTGTGACTTCTTCTTGAAGTTACTAACGCTGCAGTGTGGACATATGTATTCGAGCCCATCTGTTTTGGCGTAATCCTGCAAGCTCAGACCAAATATGGTTAAGAAAGAGTTAATAAACAACAGACCTCTGTGTTATATAAGCCAAAATAACTTGTAGCTTCTGCTAGATATGGATATTGTCAAAACGTTTAAGATGAGGCATTTATTTCATTTGATGAACGCAGAAAACTGCTAACTTTACCAATCATATCACTGATACGACTCAAAGGAAGGAATACATTGTATAAAGCACAGCATACGAAGCTATGTGCAATTAGTCTCCTGTTAAAAGGTGGCTATGGAGTGAGATATAATTACCTTAAAAGCCCCAAGACCCTGCCTTCTGTCACAGCCAAAGTGGGCCCACTCACCACAAATTCCACAGTTTACCCAATCCCCTGCTGCACTACTGTATCACAGAAGGCAAATGCATTATTAGTAAACTTAGGTTTTGTTATAAGAGATTATTCATGTTGTCAGTACAAAGAATGAGATGCATAAAACGTGAACCTGTGACACAATAAGCAACACTCTCCATCCACATCATCATGAGCCAATTCGTATTCAAGTAGATAAGTTTCATAATGCCTTTTCAGCGTATTTCCAACACCCTGCAAGAGCGTTCAATGATGATAATTAGAGAACATATGAAGTAACCAAACTTTTAATACAAAACAATAATCCTGTAAACAAATTTTTTTCCCCATTGTTGCTAAATCTCAATATCACCCTTCCAAGATCAAATTATTCTGTCGTCATTATTCTTATAAATAATCGAAGTGGAATCACATCAAGGGTTTCGGACATACGGTCATTCTATTGGTCATTGTGTAATTCCGCATCTTAGAGAAGATCTGTCCTTTCCAGTTGATGCCATTACCAACATGAAAGCCACCTCTTGTCACCACCTGATAGACACCAGTAACCCAAAAAAAAAAAAAATCAGTTCAGAAGTTCCTCCACTTTAAAGCTCTAGATCATAGGAGCCATGTGGCTGTCGAAAACCAAGAGCTCACCTCTTTATACAAATTGTAGAGGTCAAGGCGCTTTCCATTGAGTATGGCATCTGGAAACTCAGCCAACCCACTTTGAGGAATAAGTCGGGTATGTCCTCGAAGCATTAGAAACTGCATCACATCCTTCAAAAACTCCTCCTGCACGTGACTAAAAGATTATTGCAAAAACAAGATAACCAAACTCATAATATTTGGATGGTTCCATTGGGAATAGGGGATTATTAAGAATCAAAGTATAATCCACTCTTATTTTAACCTAGCTCCCAGAGGATCAAGTACCTAAACACTTGATCTCCAAGCATGCGCTCTTAAAATAATGCTACAAAAATATTGATGCATAAATTCTTTTATTTTAGCAAGTTACATGTTCTGATTAAGTAAATAATTTCAACGAGCTAAATCCTCTGTTTACTGCGTGTTTTTATAACAAATTTACACATTAATAAGAGCTGACAACCTTAACCTTAACTTTTTGCTAACCCTAATTCAACTACTGGAAACTTTAATTCAATGGATCAAAACATAACTAACCTCAGAGCAAGCATGTATCGGGCTTCTACCACAACCATGTTTCTTCAAAGGCAAAGGATTCAAGGAAATAATTTGCTTAGAGTGTGATGAGCTGGAAAATGATTTACGTTGAGTTGTAGGAGTTAATCCTACAATACTGAGCTTTGTAGGGGGAACAACTGGAAGATTAGCTTTAACTTGGCCTCCGTCATGCCCATCTGCCTCAGAAATTCCAGAGAAGGGTGCCATTTTAGGCCGACGAACATGAGGTACGGGCCTCATTGCCGCAACTTTCAATCTTTGCCTTGCTGGCAGCAAGGGCACACCAACCCCATTAACTGACCCTCTCTCCTTGTCATCTTCATCCATTTTAGGATTAGTTTGGTTTGAGACCCCATGACCATCATGACAGACCAAGCTTGTCTCTTGGCAAGGTTGAGACCTCTTCCTACTTGGAGCAGGTGGTCTCAACCAAGTAGGAGGATTGCTGAAAATCAAATCATTTGAAATGTCTCTCCCCTGACTCGAACAAAAGAAAAGCAGGCGCTCAGCATCATCCTTTTCAAACGAAGCAACTGGCAATCCCTGAATGCTGGCAATTCCAAGTGCAACTAAACTATGATAAGAAACATCAGGCGCAAGCTGCCTCAAAACCTGAGATTGCAACCGCAACAAACACATCAATTACAACACATACATATATATGAGTTCTTAACTACATGAAGAAAATAAAAACCAAGTGAGAAAGTATAAATAGGAAAAAAAGAAGTTCAGCAAATCAAAAACCATAACTTTAGCAAGAATAACCACTACCAGATATCACAATAATGCGAATAAAAGTAGAGAGAGAGAGAGAGAGAGAGAGAGAGAGAGAGAACACAATTTACAAGCTATTCTCATTGGGACAAGTTTCACATATCGTTTAAACATTTTCCAGTAAAACAGATGTTTGGACATGCTCTAGGGGGGAGAGAGTTAAAACCTGAGAACCCCACGCAGGAACCTTCATACAAACTTCAAACACCATTGCTCCACAAGCAATAGAAGAAGATCTCCGAGGTTCAGATAAAGGTAGTTTGTTTCCCTCACTGCTCGAAAGTGAACGAACTAGTTGGCTATTTTCAATAATTTCGTTCTTTATATGATTCTCCAACAGCTGAAAATAAATCAATAATACAATAGGTAAGAAACACATCACTTCAACACAATAACCTCTCTGCATAAAATTCTTTGGGATTACCTGGTCATCGAAGCAAGTTTGTGCACTACCCGATAACAGAAGTGAGATGTGTGCACTACTACAAGTTGATACATCACATCTCATGGTAACAACACCACGAGAAAAAGTCCCTGCCTGTAGAGGTGGTGGAGGAGCACTGACCACATTATAAAAATAGTATTAATAAACTATAGAAATTCCATGACAGCAGAAGTGCATTCAGAAAACACAACTAGGGAAAAAAAAACCTTTGAATAAGAGAAAAGTACCATCATTTTTAAACAGTCACTCATAAAAGAAAATGAAAAACCAAAATGCATCCTTCCTAAACGAACCAACTGGCAAACATTACAGAGCTCATCCAATGTAAAAAATTGTGCATTTACAGCAAACACTCTAAACATGCAACATACCTGAATTTTCCATGAAGCTTGCTCCCACGTATCTGAAACGCCAAAAGGAACAAAATGAGAGAAATGAAAACCAGAATATCTGAACATCTTGCATCAAGAAAATCTCAGACAAGCGAGCAAACAAGACCAACAGAATTTCAACAGAATTCTCGTTTTTCACAAGAATACACCTTGTTCCAATAAGCAAACCATGCACATGGTGCATGGAATGTATAGATCAGGAAGACTTTTCATGAACAGCTACACCCTATATAGAGGTAAAATCAAAACATAAGCAAATTAAGGGTCTCAATCCAGGGAAGCAGAGTATTCAACTTACTTCAATGTTCAAGAGGGCATTAAGGCCATCTTCCAAAGGTTCTAATAAGCTTGCATCCTGAAAAGAAGTCAGGACAAAGTAAAAACAGATTATCGCATTCTTTGACAAGTGGATGGTAGGTTTGGGAAAGCACATGCAAACATGTCCGAAAAAGTAAACAAGCAATATCTAGAAATGGCACAAAGGATGTTCTAACTTACCAATATGCATGGTACACCACAAACAAGAAACCTCAAGCTCACATCATCATCATGTATCTTTATGGCAGGGAGTGTATCTAAAGAACTTTCTTCGTCTTCCTCTGCCTCTGCTGCAGGAGGATCAACATTGATTTTTAACGAGTCTCCAAGTAGACACGGCCCTAGCTCACCACTAATTTTATGGCCCTTAGCAGGAAGGACGTGACTGTTTCGTACACAGTAAAGCCTAAAGGAAGCATCCGCAAGTTGGAAAGCATCCCAGGTATGAGTTGGTGAACTGCAATGCAAAACAAAAAGAACAAGAAATTTAACCTCAAGCTGCTTCTGGGCTAGTATAGATACAAAGGTAGTATCAGAATTCTTGATCCATAATAGCATGGATAACTTAATACCAAACTAATGACCGTCGAACGCAAACAAGATCCTTATGTTTAGTTTCTTTGATTTACATGTATACATATACATGAACAAAAAGTAATTGGAGATGGAAACTTCCTTTCCTTAACCCACATAACACTCTGAAAGTCAGTTTATGCAGACAAAAAGATAAAAGGATCAGATACCTCTTTACAACGGAAAGTAATGTGTGACGAAAATGGCAAGCAGCAAAACGAGAAAATGTGTTCTTCCAATATATCACATAAGGAACTCCCTGCAAAGTGAGGCATCCTGAGTCAATGAAACTAATATAGACCCCATTTATTATCCAGGCTTGCTGAACCCATAAAATTACTACTCATATCACAGTATTTATTAGTTATAAGATGAAAAAGCAAACAAAATTACCTTCGATTGAAGCTCCTCCGCAAATTTCTCACCATTTGGTATCTCCAAATAAACCTGCACAAATATATGACAAAACGAACAGTATAAATGAAAACCACCATGAAAAAGTGAAAAAGGAACTAAAGGATATAATCTGGATGGAGTTTCCAAATACATGCAAAACGCCATTGATTTTCATAAACTTATTCAAAACAAGTTTGCCATTCCCTATCACTGCTCTATTTCCCTTTTTTTTTTTTGATACAATTGTTACAAGTTAGTCGCTAGGGGGGAGGAGGGTTTGGATCAAACCCTACTCCTCTTGCTTCTCATAAGAGAAGCCTGCCACACGAGCTACCGCTCGTGGGCTCACTGCTCTATTCCTAGTTGCAAAAGATTCACATTATTTGTTACATTCGGTTAACAAAAAATAAAAAAGCAAATCCACTATTTCGTGCTTTCTTTTTTATTTGCACTTCTCTGACAACGTTCAAAAATTTTCGAATTAACAATAATTTAGAAGTTACATCTAAAAAATCAAAATTATGGTTCAGTACTATGCTTGAATTATACACTATTAAATGACAAATATACATTCCAAGATGAGAAAACTTCCTCTTGTCTCTCTAACTGAGAATTGTAAAACAAAAAGGCTTGGAAACTGAAATAGGCACTGCAATACCCCCAGAATCTGGCTGACATTATAAACGACATTCCAGTACTTCATCATAATTTTTTTTAATTCTTTTGGTAGAAGAAACCAAGAAGCTTTATCATTATTTATACACCAAAATATTGGTAAGGTGTTTTCATTGCAGAATTAAATGGAAAGAACGAACGTCACATGCAACTATGATGTGGAAATGCATTCTACCATGACCTGCCCACATGATAATGAACGTTGAAGTTCAGTAAAGCAAAGGGAGGGACTGACATCTTCTACGATAATCTTCCTTAATTCTCCATACAAGCAAAGATAAGGTAAAGCCGTAAAGATAACGCAAAGAATTATGCAGAAGAGACATTTACGTACAGTGGAAGGCAATGTGGTTCCAAAGAGATCAGATAGAGCTTCAGGGGTCGACAGGTCAACATCTCCCCATACTAGAGACCCAACCTCATCATTCTCAAGCTGTTCTCCTTGCAAGTATACAAGATTTGGCTTAAATGATTCAAGAAGTTTAGAGAACTCATCCTTGCTTGGGTTGGTCAGAGTCTGAACCTGCATTTGAGTGAACAACTAAACTTAAAGAAAACACTAAACTGGACACAATTCTTTAGCTTGGTAATGTAAGAAAAATTACATAACAAATTACATAACAAAATGGCTGTTTATGCAATAGACGTCATAGTTGATATCTATATAACAAGGATGACAACGAACAAATTATTCACCTCCAAACGCCCCGAAGAGACCAACTCCGGAAACGGATATGTCGACCAATTCTCTACCTCATCCTTTACACGTTTAGATTCGGAGACATTGCCGCCGCAAGTGACTGCTAGAAGACTACAAGTTAGTTTCGGAGCTCCCTGAGAATGAAACATCTATCCTGTCTGTCCAGATGCCCAGAATGGTGACAGAGTAATAAAACTTCCTTTCTGCTAAGGGAAGTCGTCAACGTCCTCAGAGAAGAACTATAATTGAAAAATCACCACATCTACTGGATTACAGCCGTGAAAACAAGCAGAAATTTTTCCTCTTAAACAACATTCGAAATCATAATTTCACCTTCTATTGAGCATCAATGAAGGAGTTTACTAAATCTGCAAAAATATAGATCAAAACAGTGCCTCCGACGACTCCACAGAGCAGGACCTAGAAAAATCACAGATAAAACCTTTGCCGCAAAGCCGGCATCCCCTCATACAGAACTCATAGCAACTTGATCCGTAACCCAAAACAGACCAAAACCCATCTCATTCAAGAAAGAACTCGAAACGAACCCAAAGAACAGAATTAACCGAATTTCACTAACTAATGGAATCAAAGTGGTAAAACCCCCTCGATTTCAGTCTTCGAACCCTCGAAAAATTCGAGAAAAATTAGGCAAACCCAGATGAGAAAACCCGCGAAAATCAACGAATCGAGCAAGAAAAACAAAGATTAAGAGAGAAAACGTAGAATTACCGACTGACCCAGATGAGAAAATAGAGAAACTTCAAGTACCCAGATGAGGAAATTGACAAATTTCAACGGACCCAAGCGAGTTCGTACCCCTTGTATATAATCATAAACACGCCACAAGGCACAATATAGAATAGAATAGAAGAGTAAAGTATAGAGACAGCAAACCCTAGCCCCTTAAAATCAAATCCCAAAAAATAAAAAGGAAAAAAAAATCCGTATATAAAAGAATCTACTTCTCCATAAGAATTATAAATTATCTATCACCTTCTCTTTCCAACACTCAAAAAATAAACACAAAATCAATAGCCAACAGTCCCTCAAATTATTAAATTAAAGTTAATTCAACATAAATGAAAAATGATATGTGTGTAGGTGTCAGGAAAATACATTATAGCATTGCAACATATCCATTCCAGGGTCAGTCAAACATAAGGGGAAAAAAAAAGAATTAAAACAGATATAATAAAAAGTTTTTTATTTTTTATTTTTTGGAGGAAAGATTAAATTCCTGATTGGTGACAGAACAAACGAACCAAACTTGGGTTGGTTTTTTTTTGTTTTTTTTTTTTTCTTGTTGTTTGATTAGTCTTACATTGTAACAAAAACAAAACAAAACAAAAGCTAGTTTTTCTTAGAAACTGAACCAAAAACCAAATCAAGAAGTGAGTTTCCAAAACAAAATCCCATAAAGGAAACACTGGCCTTTTCGGATAGTTGGCCACAAGATTCGGAAATAGCCAAAGGAATATATATAAACATCGTTTGTTTTGGTTCTCGTGCGTGTTCAAAAAGACAGTCAAATCAAATCAAATTAAGCTTGTCATTTCTTTTTCCTTTTCTTTTTCAATTTTTTGTTTTGTTTATGGCTTTATGTTTGATATTTCTTCTCCTTTCCTGAACCACACAGTTGAGACTTCACCAAAGCTTGAAGCTCAATCATTTCCCAGTCTTCATCACCACCACCACCACCACCACCCCCATCTTCCCCTATCACCTGTGCGCGTGCATATACACGCGCTGCCGTTGAAGTAAGTTTTTATATTGGCTTCTTGTTGTTGTTGTCCTAAGAATTATGCATGGAATACCATGTAATCTATAGAGACTTGAATATGTTTATATTGCTTCCCTAACCTTTATATTCTAAGTGGTAAATTAGTACTTCAAACCACAATTTTCATCCTGTTAAGCCATATTTGGATGAGTATGTACTAAGGACAAGCCAACGTATCCATCCAATTGGGATGAAATGAGTCAAAAGACTACTCAGCCTATGTAACAATCTCATATTGGAGATAATAAGGTCTCATCTTTATTAACTTTTGACGCCTCTTGAACCTAGGCAACTTATAATTTCTTTTCCCTTTAATGAAAAATATTTTTTTAAAAAAAAATCAGAAACCACCCTATTTGAAAAATTATTCTTAAATGTAGCATTTTTATTGATAGAGGTGCTCTAAAATTTGATTTTTCAAATGGTTTTGAAAAAAAAAAAAAAAATAGAAGCAATTACTCAATCCTAGTTGATCAGAACATTAGTCGAATACATCTGTGAATTGTGGTTCAAGATGACGACTGGACATGGTCGATCTCAATATTGGGAAGTGAATTCTTATCAAATTTGAGCTTGACCATAATCGAATGCGTTTGCCATGGTCGAAATCGTTAGGAGATGTTGGAGAAGGACTCAAGCGTTGTCGAATTTATTATCTAGGAACAGTAAGAGAAAGTCAACATATATAAAAGTGTACATAAGGTTTAGGAATGCAAAAATAATTTTATAGACGTGACGTGACAAATAAGGATATCAGTCGACGGAGTGGTGCCGATTTTCCACTTACTATCCCCCGTTTCCGTCATCTTTTTCTCATTCCATCACTGACCAATGGCCATATATGTAATGAGGAGCGATTTTAAAGAATGACTATAACTTGTAGGAAAAGAAAATTCTAATCATAAATCCTAAAATGTTTTACATATATTATAGGGTTAATGAGATAAAAATATCTTATTTTTTAACTTTTATGCAAAATATATCATGGCTTTTGGACTTTTGTAAATTAGTATTTTTATTTTTTAAAATTTTGTAAATTAATATTTTAACTTTTAAATTTTATAAATTAATATTCTGATATTTAAAATTCTCGCAAATTAATATCTTGATTTTTTTTGTTTACAAATTTGTACCATGCGCTAGTTAAAAGATGGAAATAATTTTTTGTACCTCTCATTCTATTTTTTTTAATTTTTTTCTTGAATGAAAAATTAAATAAACTAATTTTATTAGTGTTTAATAAGTTCTTATTAAGTAAACGAGGGGTACTACTTTTATTCTATTTTTAAAATTAATTAATTAGGCTTTAAGAGTATAGATTTACAAAAATTTCAAATATGAATGTATTAATTTACAGAATTCAAAAATCGTGATATTAATTTACAGAATTTCAAAAGTTAACGTATTAATTTACAAAGATTAAAAAGTAAAAATATTAATTTAGATAAATTCAAAAGTCAGAGTACTTTTTAAATGCGTATTTCTATGTCATTATCCTAAATAATTAAAATTATCAAAATGTGTCGTATTAGAAATAATTGTCTACAAACGGTAAGCATGTGTACATTATATGCCCGACAAGTTTAGGGTAGGATATAATTCAAATACCATCCTATCTCTACTTAAGAAATATCACTAATTGTCTACAAACGGTAAGCATGTGTACATTATATGCCCGACAAGTTTAGGATAGGATGTAATTCAAATACCATCCTATCCCTACTTAAGAAATACCACTATTTGACAGTTGTAGGTTGTGATAATAAAGAAATAATCTCTAAAATAACATAGACATTTTTCTTTTTTTTTTTTAATATAAAAGATAGAGAACGGGTTAGAGATTCAAATCTGGATCATATATCGAGGTTGGCTTTATCCCAATAAACAAACAGATTTTTTTGCAAATACACTTTTGACACAGTATATTTTAAGAAATATAACCCTTTTTAATAATTTTTTAAGGATAATTCTATTGTTATCCTCTTTCTAGTTTCTCACATTATTTCTAAAATCAACCTCTAAGTAAAATTTTAATTTTAATTTATACTTTTTATACCTTTTTTTTTCCCTAAAATATCCTTTAACTTAATTTTCTCTAATCTCTCCTCGTTTGATTCTTCGTCGCTTTTCTCATTCTTCATCCATTCATCTTCCGTCTTTTTTTTTTTTTTTCTATTAGATACCCATTAACACTTTTTTTTTCTTTTTCACGTACACTATTTACCAGAGAAAGGAAAAAAATCATTATTATTATATATATTATACAAATAGATATAAATCCATGGAAATGCATATATGCTTTAGTTAATACATAGGATACCTTCTTTCAATTATGTTTCTATTGAGTTAATTTTTTTTTTCTACTTACATCCTTTATAAGAGAATAGAAACCACGCATTCAATATTATTAAGGAGACATTAGATGAAATACACCTTTGTAATAGTATTTTTAGATGAAATACACTCTTAAAAAAAAAGCATAAAAAGACTTATATGCCCTTAAGTCGAAGGTGCCAAACAAAGGTGTCGAGAGCTAAATAAGGTATTTAAAAATTTGACATGAAAAATAAAAAGATACATTTGATCATTTAATACTAGACAAAACTAGACAACTCAATATTATTAAGGGGAAATTAGATGAAGTGCACCTCTATAATAGTATTTTTAGATGAAATACACCATTTTATATTAAAAAAAAAGTATAAAAGATTTATATGCCCTTAAGTCAAAGGTGCCAAACAGAGGTATCGAGTGCTAGACAAAATATTTAAAAATTTGACAGAAAAAATAAACAGATACATTTGAATATTTAGCACTAGACAAGACTAGACAGAGCGTCCAACTGAGCTAAACAATATGTCTAGTTATACCAGACAAGAGTGCCAATAGCTAAACAAGATGTCTAAAAACTTGATAAGAAGAAAAGGTACATTTAAGTATTTAGCACTAGACAAGGCTAAACAAAGTATCGAGCTGCACTAGACAAAATATTTAGAAACTCGACTTCCCCTATCTAGACATAATATGGACTTTTAATGAGACAAGTAATAATTTTTGTATTTAAAATAATTTAAAACTTCAGAAAGTGTACTCATCAAAAAATTATTAAGAGAGATGTATTTCCTAAAATACACCATGTCAAAAGTGTATTTTACAAAAAAAAAAAAAACCATTTATTAACACACACATATATATATATATATGTATATATAATCCTTTATGATGTAAGATATGAGCGATTTGTAAAAAAAAAATCAATGAATTTAATCGGTAAACTCTACAATAATTCAAAAAAAAAAAAAAATTAGGATGTAACCATTAGTGGCATCTCCAAATTAAAGGAATTGGAATTCAAGAGAAATAATGTGTTTTACTTAGAGTGGGAAGAGGAGAGATTGCATAAACAATTTTTTAAAAATATAATTTATGCATTAGAAAGTAATTTCACTTAATATTATCTTTAAATTAAAAAAGTACTAAAGAGAGGTACGAAGAGAGTGGAAGAGGGTGAAATAGACCTACATTTTTTAATGAGTTTTAAATTATTTTAAATACAAAATACTCTTATCACTTCTCTCATCACGCATCCATATTCTAGCTAAATATGAGAGATCAAGTTGCTCGACACTTTGTCTAGCTCGACTCGACACCCTATCTAGCCATGTCTAGTGCTAAACACTTAAATGTATATTTTATTTTCTTGTCAAGTTTCTGGATACTTTGTCTAGCTCCCGACTCCTCTGTTTACTGCGGTTCGATACTTTGTTTAGTCATGTCTAGTACTAAATGCTCAACTAAACTTTTTTTTTTTCTGTCAAGTTTCTAAACACCTCGTCTAACTCTTGGCACTCATGTCTAGTACCTTCACTTTAAGGGTATATAAGTCTTTTTATACTTTTTTTAAAAGAGATGTATTTCATCTAAAAACTATTAAAAATGATTTATATTTTCTAAAACTCACTATTATAAGAGTTTATTTCCCCTAATTTTCTTAAACAAATTAGAGGTTATTGCAAAATGATGCATATTAATATTCTATTGATTAGTATACTATATAACAAAAAATTTTTTAAAAAAAAAACGATAGAAGAAAGTACATCCATAAAAGTCATATTTTGAAAGATCGCCTAATTTTGTAGTCTCTGTAAAGCCAAATATCCTATCCACACCCATTCGACTATTAATATTCATCTTCTCACGTCCCATATCATTTTCACCCTAATACCCAATATTGAAGCCACTGCTTGAGCTTCTTCAGCAATAAAATAAAAAATAAAAATAGCTTTAAACCCTTTCAATTAAATGAGAAAAATAAACTAGTTGTGAAGTTGCATATATAATATGAGATTGTACATAAGCACTTTCATAAGACCACCTTATGATGAGAAAGTAATGCAAATAGTTAGTTAACAAGATATTATTAATCGATAGACTAAGCAGACAGACTATTCAGGCAATCAATTAAAAGAACATCGTAAAGAACATAGTCCCCTTCTTAAATTCCATAAGAACGAATGAAGAAAAGAAAAATTTATAGAGTTTCTTCAAACAAACTCATATATATATATATATATATATATATATATATATATATATGTTTTCAATCCAATATGTATTTCTGTTTTTACTTATTTATATATTTTTTGTCGTTAAATTATTATTCAATGGTTATCATAATTTAGGTGATTAGAAAAAAAATAAAAATAAAAATCTATTATTTAATATTTTCCTTTCCTTTTTATCATAAAAAAATGTATAAATTTTAATTAGACAAAATAATACCTATAGATAAGCAAAAAAAAAATTACCTACCGAATTAGTATATATATATATATATATATTATATTGATTCTTGTAAAAGATATTCTTATTTATAATAACACATTCATTTCTTCACTAAAAAGAGAACCGAGAGTAAATAGCAGACTCCTAGTTCAATATAATACCAATCTTTATCCTACGCAACTTAAAATTACATATATATTATCAATCTTTATCATGCACAACTCAAAATTACACATATTGACTCTTAATTCTCCACCAAAATAGTTTTAAAGAAAATAATCTCTTAAAGAAAATATAATATAATCAACATTATGAATTACTTAGATCATCGCATATACTTTTGCTCAGAGACTAATTTTGTTTCATATTTTAGCCAACAACACATTTGTCCAATGCATTATTTAGAAACAAAATAATTAATATATTATCTAATATTTAATTAATTTTATACTATACATATATATATATATATATATATATATATATAGATAGATCGTCACTTTAGTTTTCAAGACTTCAATAATTAAGGATTAAGAACAACCTAGTAGAGGTTTTCTCAATTATAACGGGAATTGATATCAACTATTATAAGTTATTCAATTTTGTACAATGTATTACAAAGAGTAAGGTTTTAAAGAGCGACTCATTTTTTGCACAAGAAAATATATTACATAATCTTTAATTTTCAACTACGCCTTATCTCAAAATGGAACTACACTAGTTAAATATGGTTAAAAATCATATGATATCATTTAGTGAAAAATATGAATATGATGCATACATAATATTAATATACAATTAGAGTTATCAAAATAGGTCGGGCCAAATAGGCTGGCCCACGGCCCGATACTGTAGTCTATAGGCTGACTCACCTGTTCAAGATAAACTCAAGCCCAACTTGACCGTACTCCAGAGTCGAGCTAGGCCTATCTCCCTTAGTCCGCACGCTAGCCTAGCCCAACCTGTTTTTTTTTTTTTTTAGAGCCTAGAGTTGTATGCTTATTTCCTGAGCTACCTAAATAGCCGTTGAGCTATTTTTTTTACTAGCCTGCAATTTTAGGGCTGTAAAAACACCTTTATTATATTATATTATATTATAATATAATCAACATTATGGATTGCTTAGATCATCGTATATACTTTTGCTCAGAGACTAATTTTATTTTATGATTTAGCCAATAACACGTTTTTCTAAGGCATTGTATAGAAACAAAATAATTAATATACTATCTAATATGTAATTAATTTTATACTATACATATGTATATAGATCATCATTTTAGTTTTCAAGTCCCGAATAATTAAGGATTAAGGATAACCTGGTAGAACAAGGCTACATCTTATCACAAAGAACTAGCCTACAAAGAGTGACTCATTTTTTGCACAATAAAAATATAACATAATATCTAATTTTCAACTACATCTTATCTCAAAATGGAACTATGCTAGTTAAATATTATGGTTGAAAATCATGAAATATCATATAGTAGAAAATATGAATATGAGGCATGTATAGTTTTGATATACAATTAGTGCTATCAAAATAGACTGGGCCAATGAGCTGACCTGTGGCCTGGTACTGTAGCACATGAGTCGGTTTGTTTTTTTTTCCTACGCTACCCAAATAGCCATTGGGCTTTTTTTTTTTTTTTAACAATGCAGGCATGATTCTATTAAATTGTCTAAATAGCATTTGTCGTTTGGGCAAGGACTATTTTAGCCGTTGGTCTTTTTTTTTAATTAAAAAAATTAATAAAAAAACAAAAATCCTAAAATTCTATTCTATAAATACTTCTTCCCCTCACTCATTCTTCATACAAACAACTCTTTTCTCTCTTTATTCTCTCAAATTCTCAATTTACATTTTTTATAATTATTTATATAATCTAATTACTATTTAATATTAATAATTATATTCTTTATTTCTATTTTTAAGCTCTAATTCTTCCAAGTTCCAACATCCAACTAAAATCAAAGTCCCAAGTCTACTCAAATATCAATTCAAAGTAATTTCAACTTCTAAATTTTTTAAAGCTTAATTTATCGCACTTATCTTTTTAATATCAAATAGTTTTTAAAAATGCTTTATGTTTAATGTTAATTTTATTCTAATTAAATTAATTAATGTAGTAATATGTTAATTATCATAGCAATTTAAATTAGTTAGTGTAGTAATATGTTTAATATTAAATTATTAATTTTTATTCTAATTAAATTTAAAATTAGTTGATGTAGTAAAATGGTATTTATTAATTATTATTGTAATTTAAATTTGTTAATTTAGTAAACTGTTTAATGTTTAATTTTAAATTGTTCAATATCATTCTAATTAAAATTAGTTAATTTATGATATGGATATATCAAAGAATTTTCTAATTAGTTTAGAAATGGGTGCTAATGAGGAAGAAGAATAAATTTGCATAATAGAAGGGGGTGACCAGGTTCCTGAAATGTAAAGTAATCCATATGCAAGTGGAAGTTATTCACAATTTCAAGATAATTATTTTTCTAGTGCAAGCACAACCTCAAAATAAAAATGTGTGAGGACAATTTCTAATATATGAGACCACTTCGATATGAAATATCAAGATGATAGTAATAACAATAAAACAAAAATAGCGAAATGCAAATATTACAAGAAGCTATTCTCTGCTAAACCATCTAATGGTACTACCCACCTCAAAAGACAAACAACAAATGTTTTCCCGAATGTTATGGTCCTCAAGGAGGTATCAATCAATAGTTCAACTCAATAAGGATGATTTGGTAAGTACTTAGAACTATGATCCTTTAGTTGTTAGGGAGTCATTAGCACATTTTATTACTTCAAAGGATTTACCACTATGTATTTGTGACTCCGATGAATATGAAGAACATATAAAGCGATCATATTATTCAAACTTTAAAAAGAATTTTAGGAAAACTACTAAAAATGATTTGCTTAAAGTTTATAAAAATATGGGCACCGAACTAACATTTGTTAATGCTTGCATTAAACTTTTGCATTACATTAACATGTAATATTTGGGCTGCTAATTCTAAACAAGACTATATAAATGTAGTTGCACATTATTGTGATGAAAAATGGATATAACTAAAAAAAAATAATTGGTTTTAAAGTCATTGATCAAAGGCATATTGCTGAAATTATCTGTGAAAGAATCTTAAATGTTATAGAAGAATATGACATAGCAAATTGTATTATTTCTATCACTTTTGATAACGCTACCTCTAATAAAAAGACCATAAAATTACTTTAAAAGTCGGTATGTTTATACATGGGAGTATTTTTATTACATTAATATTGTGCATATCATATCATCAACCTCATCATCAAATCAAATATGGATATACTATCTATATATATTGAAAATATTCGAAATATTATATTATTACTTACATTCATGATTCTAATCCTCGTATTGCCAAATTTACAAAATATTGCAATGCTGAAGGACTATCTCAAAATGGGCGGGCTGGATTAGGCCGACCCATCCATGACTGGCTTGAGGGAGTGAGTGGCCCAGGTTAAGCCGGGCTTGATACAGGTTGAAACGGGTCGGCTCGTTCACAACCTTTTTTTTTTTGCTACTATATGATTATTTTTTACAACTTTTGTTTAACATGTTAAGTTTAAACTTTTAAATTGAATTTTTACTAAGAAAATTATTTAGAATTATAATAAAAAGGTTAAAAAAATGAAGTCATAAATAAATTTGAAATATTGAAATTTGATTTTATTGATGATTATTTATTACAATTCAAATTATTACTTGAAAAAACTAGTATATCATTGATTATGAGTTTATGACTCATCATTATCATTCATGCATAAGTTATTGAAATTTTCGGCCAATTATTCATTACAAATGCGAATAGTTTCTTGATTTTGCTTTATCACTTGTTCCTAATTTTTAATACATACTAGCACCTTAACTATTTCAATAGTCAACAAAGTTCTCTGTTCATCTACTATCATGTTAGTTGTGTTAAAAACAGATTCTGAAGAAATTGTAGACATCGGAATTGTTAAAACATCACAGAATAATTATGAAAGCATCGGGAATCTTAATTGATGCTTTTGCCATCAGTCCAAAACTTTGAAATCCACATCATCGGGGTTGATGTTAGAATCTAGCTCAATATACAGCTTAAGCTCAAAAGATTATTGTGGATTCATTAGCGGTAGTGGTTTATTTGAACTTGATGATGAGCCACGACTACACCATTGAGAACTAGAACCTATCATTCTCTAAAAGGACTTATTCTTTGATTGTTTTTCAGTTTGTTGTGAAGTATGTTTTTGTTGACTATATGTTTTGTCATACTTAGCCTCATATATACTATACGCTTCAAAAAACTTATCACGAATATTTACATATTCAGAATTATAATCTATTTGCATATTTAGAATTATAATCTATCTCAAAACATATAGCAATGTATCTAATTAAATTAGAAAGACCATTTAATTTACCCCTAAGATTTAAAATAAAAGCAAATGAATATAATAAAAGAATTAGAAACTAATATTTCAAAAATACTTCTTGCATACATACTATAATTAGATCAAATATAGGGTCACATCTTTCCTTACAAAATATTTCAGGACTAAAAAAGATATGACGTAAAATAATTGAAGAAGTGAGATAATAAATATCAGATAATGTAAAAGTAGCTTCATAAAAAATGTTTAAAAAGTGTACAAATTTTTCGTAAATAAACTAATCTTCATTTTTCAATACTAATAAACCTACATTTGAATTATAAAATATAGTAATTGAAATTTTATATGATAATGTATTTTTCAACATTAAATAAGTAGAATTTCACCTTACATGCATGTCAATTTAGAATTTTTTTGGTTTTAAACTTCAAGCTATGCAATATCTTTTAAATTCGGCAATATGTGGATTAGAAGTATGAATATAAGTAATAGCAGTTCAAATATTTCAATATATACACTTATAATATCCATATTATTTGTAGAAATAAAAAAAAATAGAAGCTTAAAATTTCAGTAGTATATTTTATAATGAAGCGTCCAACATATATATACATGATTAATACAAATTTAGGAATTAAATGACTAGTTATATAAAGTCAATAACAGCAAATTAAATCATAAATTAACTCTAAAAAATCCTACCTACCACAAAAAAAAACCCCATAATTAATACAAATTTAGGAATTAAATGACCAGTTATACAAGGTCAATAATAGCAAATTAAATCAAAAATTAACTCTGAAAAATCCTACCTACTATTAAAAAAAAACCCCTTTTTGTTGAGGAGTATCAACATAAGAAGATTGGTATAAAATCCCATTCTCCTTTAGGTAGGTACCTAGAATCTCATTGAAGTACTCGTCCCCATTATCAGATCTAAGAACTTGAATGTTTGTGTGAAATTGATTTTGAATCATAATGTGGAAAGATCTAAAAGTATTATTTACCTCTAATTTTTTTCGGAGTAAATAAATCCAACAAGTACGGGTAAGATCATCAATGAAGCTAACAAACCATCAGTATCCAAACAAGAATGTGACCTTAAAAGGTCCCCAAACATTGTTGTGTACAATAGTAAAAGGAATTACCAAGATTTTATTGCTTACTGGTAATAAAACACGATGACTTTTTGAAAGTTCACAAATTTCACATTGAAAAACAAAAGATCAAGACCAGAGAATAACTCAAGATATAAAACTCTTAAAGATTTAAAGTTTGGCTGACCAGTTCTGAAGTGGATAAGCCAAATCATCTTTTCTTTGTCATGAGTTGTAGTATATGCTTGGGTGGTATTTATTCTGGAGTCTAGATAATACAACCCATCCTTCTCTTCACCATTGCCAATCTACTTCCCCAATATTAGATCTTGAAATACTCAGTAAGTAGGAAAAAAGGTCACTGAACAATTCAAGACTTTTGTGACTTTGCTAATAGACAAAAGATTACATACAATATTTAAGACGTAAAGAACTGAAGACAGTGAAATATTATTAGATATAGGGATGACACATTTTCCATGAATAGAAATGAAAGAGCCATTAGCCACGTTAACCTTATCTTTTCTTGAACACGGATCATATATTAAGAAATCATAAGAATCTCCGATCATATGATCTGTTACTCCAGATTCTATGATCCAAGGTTTAGATATACTACTGAGTAAGGCAGTAACTGTTTTAGTTGACTGAGCAAAATGGCCGGATGAAATCAAGCATTCACTAGAAGAATTAGGAATACCCGAGAGTCTAGCACTTTCAATCATTTTTTTTAATACCTCTAATTGTTCTTTTGAGAAGATTTTATTATCAATATGGTCCTGGAATATTTCTTCCTTTTGGTTGGTTACTGCTTGATAGGCTTTCTTATATTGCGGATGGTTTCCCTTATCTGAATTTTGTGGTCTCCTGTTCAAACTCCAGCAAGTTTGCCTTAAATGTCGTGATCTAGTACAATAATCACACAACTTAAAGTCAATTTCTCCTTTCATATTTGAATTTCTATTTTGACTAGTAAAAGATAGAGTCAATTCTTCAGCTTTAAGTGCTGAGGCTTCAGGAGCAAAAACTGTTACCATAACTATCTTTCTACCTTCTTTACTGTTAACATATGAAAAACTCTCCTCTAATAGAAAGAGAGATTTCTTTCCCAGAATTCACCCACTTACTTTATCAAATTATGCATTAAGCCCAACCAAAAACTCAAAGACCCGATCTCGTTCTAGAATTTCAGCAAATTTTCTTAAAATTTTAGGATTTCCTATCTTAAAGTTTTGGTGAAGTTCTAATTCTTCTCGCAACTCTATAAAGTTATAAAAGTATTCTATCACTGAAGAATTTCCTTGCTTAGTATTGTGAATTTTTCTCTTAAATTTGAAGATCCATGCAGTCTTTCCTTGCTTTGAGAAGCTCTGATTAATGCCATCCCAGATCTCTTTAGCTATTAAATGATAAAGAAATCGTATCCGGATGCCTAGCAATATGGAATTAAGCAGCCAATTCATAATCTGGGAATTCTCAGCTTCCCAAGAGTCATAAGTAGGATCTATTTCCTTAGGTTCCTTAACAGTCCCATGAAGGTATCCCATTTTTCCTTTGCTTTTGAAGAACAACTAGACTATTCGAGACCACTCAAGAAAACTTTTTCCATCGAGTTTGTCAAGAGTAATCTGTAGTGTAGGATTATCATAATGAATTATAGGATTGGTCACTATTTGGGATGGGGCAGAAGAAGTATTTTCTGACACTTTTAGCTGTATGAAGATGAAGAGGAAAATAATGCAAGAGTAATATCTACAAAAAAAGTTTCAGCAACAAAGACTGAACAGAAATTGCCCAAAAATACTTTGTTTTAAACTCAAAAAATAGGATAAAACAGAGCACAACGAAATAGCAGAATCCTTAACAAAAAAAAAGGAGTAAGAACAAACTAGAAAACCAAAGGAATCAAGCCAAAAGCCTTGTTTGATACCATATTTATAGAAATAAAAAAAATAGAAGTTTAGAACTTCAGTAGTATATTTTACAATGAAGCATACAACCTATATATACATAAATGATACAAATCTATAAATTAAATGACCAGCCATACAAGGTCAATGATAGCAAATCAAAATAGAAATTAACTCTAAAAAATCCTACCTACCACACACACATAAAAAAAAACTAATCAACATTATAACTACAACTATTATCTCCATAAATGAGAATAACCCGCCAATATTCTAACACATATTAGATTTAACAACAAGGTTGATGATGTGAAATATACAACATTGATACAATAAGAATCCTCCAGTATATGATCTTATCAAATTGCTAAGTAATTTTATGACCTTTGTATTTGTGGTGGTATTATCTAAAGTGATAAAGATAATGTGGTTCGCTAAGCCATATCCTTCG
Organism: Parasponia andersonii; assembly: GCA_002914805.1. NCBI lineage: Eukaryota > Viridiplantae > Streptophyta > Magnoliopsida > Rosales > Cannabaceae > Trema > Trema andersonii. The sequence goes on along the minus strand of JXTB01000107.1, from coordinate 737,848 downwards.
ACAAGATTTAAAATTCTTTCTCTAATAATTTCTGCAGTATGTTTATTATCAATGACTCGAAAACTAATTATTCTTTTTTGTATTATCCATCTTGAATCTAAATAATATGCAATTACTTAAATAATCTTGTTTGGAATTAACACCCCAAATATCAGATGTCAATGCAATATAAAAGTTTAATGAAGTTAATTCAGATAATAACTCTTTACGTATATTTTCATAAACTTTAATCAAATCACTCCTAGTGGTATTTCTAGAAACCTTTTTAAAGTACGGATAATAAGATCTTATAATATGATCTTCATAGCTATTACAATCATCAAATTTTAATGGTAAATCCTTTATAAAAATTAAACATACTAGAGACTCCCTAGTTACTAAAGGATCATAGTTTTAAGAACATACAAAACCATCCTTATTAAATTAAAGTATTGATTGAATGAGCTTTTTGTTTCTTTTGTGTTTTGTTGACACATTCATCACTATGTCTATTCAAATAAGTGGTCCCGCTAGATGGTTTAGCAATTAATAATTTTTTACAATATTTACATCTCGCCATTTTTGTCTTTTTACCATCAGCCTCATCTTTAAATTCTGGATCGAAATAGTCCCACACATTAGAAGTTGTCCTTATATATTTGGAGGTCGTGTTTGCACTCGGCGAACAACTATCTTGAAATTGTGAACAACTTTCACTAGCATTTAGATTAGTTTTTATTTCGGGGACTTGGTCACCCTCTTTAGCTATGCAAAGTTGGTCATCATCCATTTCCAAATCAATAGGGATATTTTTTTTTACATATCCATATCCTACTTATATTAAAAATATGGATATTAAAATTATACACAACTACAAGTAAATTGAAATTAAAAATATAATATTCTAATAAACTGTCTACTAACTTAATTATAAATAACTACAAATTAATTGAAATTAAAAATATATAATAAACTTTTTATTAACTTAATTATAAACTACTAAACTACTATAAATTAAAAATATAATATTCTAATAAGCTTTCTATTATCTTAATTATATATCACTACAAATGAATTGAAATTAAAAATATATAATAAACTTTCTACTAACTTAATTGTAAACTACTAAACTACTACAAATTATAAATAAATTGAAATTAAAAATATAATATTCTAATAAACTTTCTACTAACTTAATTATACACAACTACAAATTAATTGAAATTAAAAATATATAATAAACTTTCTACTAACTTAATTGTAAACTACTACAAATTACAAATAAATTGAAATTAAAAATATAATATTCTAATAAACTTTCTACTAACTTAATTATACACGACTACAAATTAATTGAAATTAAAAATATAGAGTAAACTTTCTACTAACTTAATTGTAAACTACTACTAATTACAAATAAATTGAAATTAAAAATAAAGTATTGTAGAAGTACTGATTAGTAACTACAAACTATTAACTATTATATTAGTAATAATAGTAAACAACTAAATATACTACAAATTAAAGAAATTAAAACAATAAGTGTGATAAATAAATTGAATCGTACCTTGAATTAAGCTTTATGAGTTGTGAAGAGTTTGAGGATTATAAAATATAATTACTACTAATTAGTAAATAGTAATTAGATAAGAGAGAAAAAGATTTGAGAATATAATTAGCGATTTAGAGAGAAAGAATTGGAGAATAAGAGAGTATTTGAAAATTATAAGTATGAAAAAAGAGTAGAGAATATGAGGTATTTATAGTATAAGAAAATATTTTTCTGAAAAAAATTAGTTTGAACTTTAAAATAAAAAAACAAAAAAAAAGATATCACGTTAGGCTCAATGATAATTTATATTATTGTTGGAAGACTAATGTAAAAAGGGCCTAGACCAAATTTTTTTAAAAAAAAAATATTAAAGGCCCAGGTCATCTGGGCCCCAAAAAAAGGGGTCAGGCCAACCTGTGAATCCCAAGTCCAGGCCGACCCTAACCCTAAGGTCGGGATTAGTTTGGGTCCTAAAATTAATTGGTCGTGGGCCATTTTACTGGGCTGCAGGCCGTCTCATTCAGCCTGGCCTAAATTGTCAGGCCTACCTCTAAGAAATTTTAACTTGGCATGCATGTATAGTAGAATTTCACTTATTTGATGTTAAAAAATGTAATAATATATAAAAATGCTATATTGTGTTTTACAATTCAAAAAAAGGTGCACTAAATTTGAAAGACGAAGATTGATTTATTTGTTTGTTAAAATTTTGTACAATTTTTAGAAGTTTTATATGATGCGATTATTGATTTATCTAGTGTTTATTATCCTACTTATCTAATTATTTTATATCACATGTTTTTTATTGTGTTAATGTTTTCTAAAGAAAAATATGACCCTATTTTTAGACCTATAATAATTAAAATGCAAGAAATTTATTTGAAATATTAGTCCAAATTCCTTTATTATTTTCTTTTTCTTTCATTTTAGATCCTAGAGCTAAATTAAATATTCTTTCTACTATTATTAGTCACATTATTGATGCTTTAGATTTGGACTTAATACTCGAATATACTAACGCTTGTTATAAGTTTTTTTTTTGAACTATTTAGTATATATGAGGCTAAGTTTAGCAACACCAATAGGAGTCAACAAGAAATCTTACACCAAATCAAAGATCAATCAAAGAAGAAGTCTATTTGGCTCTATATTTATGGGCATGGGTGTGGTTCATCATCAAGTTCAAGTCAATTATTAGGTCCACTACTAATAACAGCGAATCCACTGCAATCTTTGGAGCTTAACTAGTATCGTAAGCTAGATTTCGACATTGACTATGAAGATGAGAATTTCAAAGTTTTGGAATAGTGACAAAAACTTCAGAAAAATTTCTGATACTTTCACAATTAGTATGTGACATCTTAATTATTCTAGTATCCTTAATTTTTTTCAGAGTCTACTTTTAGCACCACCGAGAGGATATTAGATGATCGAAGGACTTCATTAACTCTTGAAATAATTAAGGTGATAACATGTAGATTAGGAACAAGCGGTGAAACAAAGTCAGTATACTATTCACAGTGAAGAATTGACCGAAATTTTCAATAATTTGTACATGAACGCCAAAAATGAATCATGATTAATGAATAATAATGATGATATACTAATTTTTTTTAATAATTTTAATTGTAAATAATGATTAAAATTATACTCTTTTTCCTTTATTAAGATTTTGTCCTAATTAATTTTTCTTAGTAAAGTTTTTAATGAGGTAGTCAAAAATTTTATCAATAAAATTGAATTTATTATTTTTCAAATTTAATTGTTTTTTACTTATTTTTTTCATCAACTTAAATTATATATTATTTTTTAATTTTTATCATAAAAATTGTAAAATTAAATGTAATAAAAATTTTATCACATATATAATTATATATAATATATATTTTGTTTTTTTAATTATTAAATTATTTTAAAATTTTTAATTTAAAAAAAAATAGGCCAATCAAGTTGGACAAGCCGGCCCGCTTAGGCCATAGGACTAGGTTGAGCCCTTCTCTCAGTCATATCCAGCTTGTTGCTCCAAAATACTCGTTATGTACAATATAGCATTATTGTATTATGAAATATTCCACATGACATAAAATTCTCTCTCACATCTCTAACAAAAATTGAAAAATAATAATCTCTTGAAAATATGAGTTTAAAAGAAGAACTCTTCAACTTCATAAAATTTTGGTTCCATAATGTAACCTCGCACCCGGGGGAGGTACCACTACTATCACACTCTTTCTAAACTCACATCAACTTTAAGGACTATATGCGTCTGTATTATTATTTTTTTTTAAATGAGGTTTAAATAATGACTTATACTTATTATAAATTAAAAAAATATTTACTACTATCTAATTTTTACTCCATTAAGAATAATAGATTTTTACGGTTATTTATAGTACGACTCGAACTTAAGATTTAGATCTCAAATAGTAAATACTCTTCGAAGTTGAACTAATCACTTCGTCGTCGTATGCTCCAGTATTATTATGCTGCCACAACCAACAAATTAAGCATACGTATTTGCTAACAATTTAAAACAGTTGGTGCTTGTTTACCAAAAAAAAAAAAAAAATCATTTGGGCTTCTAATGCCCGCAACCCGACAAATAATTGTTATCACACTGCAATCTTTCTTAGATTCAGTTTTCTCTTAGCTCTTACAACATGAAGACATTAGACAATGCAATAGCTTTATGCTGTTTTGCTGGTCCCTTTTGTTTTCGAGGGGTGTCTCATCAGTACCGTTCAATTGGAGGAAACTGATCAAGTAGATTAACGGTGGTGTATTTGGCCAATTTTTGGCACTATAATAAACATTAATTACTGGCTAAATGGTACTGTGCACTGTACATGTATTTTTCGTTCTTATCCGTTTTCCGCATAGAAGTAACAATCTAAACTATATGCCAGTAGAAACAGACAAAATTACAAGGCATTAACCAAAAAACCATTATCTCCAAGCATGTGTTTTTGGATCCTACTTATTACAATGAGAGAAATAGGGATGTCGTAAACCGATCTTTTTCACTTTTTGTCCAATTTTGCTTATTCAAAAAGCACAAAATTGTAGCAAAATATCTCAAGAATAGCCAAACTAGCTTTTGTTGTCACCGCAGCTTCGATCCACGTATGTATAGTCTTAGTATGTTATATATTATTCCCTTTAAAATGTAGATAAGAAAGAAAGTGATAGAGAAAAACATAGCAATAATATTCATCTGACAACTGATGTGAAAGCTAAACAAATTAAAATTTAATCATCATTATCTAATATTTATTTGTATAATTATCCGCACACTGCTCAAAGTTCAAAGTGCATGTTCCGATCCAGTTACTCATATTTTCCTCCTTTTTTTCTTAAAAATATATATACATACATCTGGATTAGAAACACCAAAAAGCTATATATATAAATATATAATCAAAGGGAATAAATAAACTAGGAGATGACTAATGGATGATTTCTTCGAGGATTATTATAAGAGATTGGCTTATGTCTTCGGGGCTCATGCCTCGAAGGATTATCGTTAATGCAAGAATTCCTGTAAGATGCTATCATTTTCTTGGTAGAAGCTTCTAAGTCTTTTATTTCATCCAAATATATTTGTCGATCCCGGCACTCTATGCTGCAAAAACCTTGATCTCCTCTGAAAATGAGCAACATATACATAATCAGAATATGATAACATATAATTAATCACCACAAAACAAAGCTCGGCTATTTAATCCAAGCAGGTGCAACTAATCAGATTCCCAACAGGGTAATGGACACCCAGATGATTAATTACTAATTGGGTTCAAGTAATTATATTTCAAAAATAAAAGGAGTACCACTAATTATGAATCTGTGTATGTATACCTGTACATATAGACCTCTTTATCAAGACTTAGTCCTTTGTTGCAAAGATTACAAGTTTTGAGAAAGCAATTGTCAAGCTGGGCCGAGCTCCTAGTGGGTTGAGTACTTATTCTCGGAGCAGATTTCAGAACATAGTTGGATTCCCCTTGTGTACTTATCTCAACAAGGATTCTCAACCCAACAGGGTTACTATTTGACCTTTCATGGCTACCACACTTGGTTTCCTTGCCTAATATTGAGGATCTGTTCATCTTCTTATGATGATGATCATGATGATGATGATGATTTTCTTTCTGATCTTCCACTTTGAAGGGATTCCTAAATTTTAGAAGCATAATTTTATTATTGTGGGGGAAAAAATGAAGAAACATGTGAAAAAAGAGAATTAAGAAGAAGAAAGAAAAAGAAGAAAGGAGTAGATGAGGTTTGTGAAGTTGAGGAGTGATGGATATTTAAAACCACTTTGTCCAAATTTTTAAAAATATATATATAGACACGTTTTACTTTTTATTTTTATTTTTATTTGTTTGTGATATGACTTTCTGCAAACTGGTTTGTTTGTTCTATAATATTTTACCGCGTGCATGTTTATCAGGGAGTCAGTAAGCTACATTAAAATAGTATATATATATATCATGTACAGTAAAAGTACCTCGATAATTTCTAGACTTTTGTTTTTTTTGGCCCCACCACCAACATTTTGTTTGGTCCATCATAGAAAACGTGGTAATCATGATAGAAATTTTGGCATTGACCCCTCTAAATTAATTAATTATTTCAAAGTTTCATGGCCCTCTCTTGGCATCTGGTTTCCTTTTTATTTTAAAGTTCTTAATTATTATTACGATTTTAAGAATGGACAGTTGGCTCTCTGAGGTGGGAGATTATGGCCACGAACAGCTGGCACTAATAATAACACAATATTTTACCATATGTAGCTTTCAGAAAACAGTACTCAATGAAGGAGTCAGGAATATGTTATTGACAAAAATATATAAATAGTAACAAATACAATATTTAGGTGTATATATTAACGTGGGAAAATGGGCCGGGTCGGCCTGTGACCTTTTGTTGTGGTCTGCAGACCGGCTTGGTTTGTTCTGTTCAAAATAGGTTGGGGCCGTTATACTCTTAGGGTTGGGCTTGGCGTATCAACTTCGGCCTGCTCGGAATTTTTTTCACCGGCCTGCTGGGCCCTCGTGTGCCCATTGGCACTGCCCAACGGCTATAAGTGCCTTTTGANAAAGTTTTAACACATTGATTTTAAAAAAATTTATCACATATATATTGTTTTTTTAATTATTAAATTGTTTTAAATTTTTTAATAAATAAAAAAAAGAAATGAGACAAATGCTGGCTGGAACGGGCTAGCCTGCAATTGGCTTGTTTCTAGGCGGCGTAGGCCATAGGTCAAGATGGGGCCCCTCTCAGTCATACAGATCGACTTAGCGCAGCGCATTCATCCTCAAAACACGCTATGGTTCGACCTGCTTATTTTGCCAATTTTAGTATTATGCATGTCAAATAATACAAATGACATGTGTATAGTTTGGTTCTTGTTGTGCGGTCTAAAATCCTAAGGTCGCATAAGGGTTATATGCGACCTCCTCTGTAAAGGTTATATGCGACCTCCTCCGTGATGGTTATATGCGACCTTTTCCACAGGTTTTGTGCGACCTTCTCCGTGCAGTTTGCCTTGTCAAACAGGAAACCTACAAGAAGAGGGAAACAAGTAAATGCTATGAAGGAAACCTACAAGAAGAGGGAAACAAGTAAATGCTATGAAAGAAACCTACAAGGAAAGGGAAACTGAAGTCTCCTATTTGTGATCAACTAGTTATCCGTTTTGAATGGTTATCCAATTACGTTATTCAATTGTATAGTTACCCGTTTATACAATTAGGATCCTAGGGGCATAAGGTTACCTTTACCTATATAAATGGGACTCAATGTTCCGAAGGGGATTCCAAGTTTTTAATATAGCTTTTCAGTCTTTCCAATTTCCAGACGAGACATTGTAACCTTGAGTGTTCGTTATTCTTCATAAAATAGTGAGAAAACAGTGGACGTAGGCTCATCTTTTTCGGGGCTGAACCACTATAAAATCCTCTCTCCTTATTTGCTTTGATTATTGATTCAATTTACAAAGCCACATCTCTTGATTTTTTTCAAAATTTATTGTTGATAAAACCTCCATCAACAATTGGCGCTAGAAGGAGGGCTATTCCGGCAGAAAAATTTGTCAAATTCCACCTTTTCAATAATGGCAAACACTAAAAATACTACCAGAGTTACCGGAACTAGCCAAAACCAACCTCAAAGTACCGCTGCTACACAGGCAGCCCCTGCTCCGGATCAGCCTACTTTGACAGCAACATAGAACCTTTCCCAAAGACAGGATCGTATGGAGGAAACGCTCATGAACCTTCAGCAGGTCACTAACCAGATCAATGACACCCTGCGACGGCTTGCTAAAGGGCAGATGGTGATCCCACCACAACATGAACGTCCCAAAGAACGTCCTGCTCAATTACCTGAGAAGGGAATACAAATCATCGAGACGAGAAGACGCGACCAGACAAGAACTCAGCAGGAGCGTCATGAAGATCGCAACTCCAAAGGGAAAGGCAAGGTCGCAAACTTGCCACCAGAATCTGGTACAGAAAGTTCAAGTACGAACCGTGATCGTACACAACCTTCTCATAAATCCACTAATAACCAGGATCGCTTGAGCAGTGAACAAGGACGATCATCGAGAAGCGTCTTCGAAAGAATCAGCAGGGAGTCAAGACAAGATCCTGCAGACCTAAGATAGTATTTGGAGCGACGACGTGGTCATGATCGATCTGTATCACATCATAGCGACCACAGCCGGTCTCGTCACACTATGTCACTGGATTCCTCTCATAGGTCGCAGAAGATTCTACCTGACCAACCCGCTATGAAACAGGATAACGAACCAAGGTCGCTTTTACTACCAGCAAGGAATGATGCTTTCCCTCTGAACGTCGATGTTCACAATTTAAGGATCGCATTAGACACTTGCTGGCTGGGACGATGAGCTCACTGATGGGTATCGGCAATCGCCATTCAGCGAAGAGGTTCGAGCTGCAGCCCTTCCCATCGGATTCAGACTTCCCACCATTAACACTTTTGATGGGAAGACTGATCCACAGGACCATATGGATTACTTTAGTGACTTGATGGAACTTCATCGGGTTAGTGATCATGCACGCTGCAGATGTTTCGCTGTAACACTCTCAGGATCGGCGAAGAAGTGGTTTCGAGGACTCAAATCCGGTTCAATTTCGTCCTGGCAACAACTACAGACGGCGTTCTTGAGACAGTTTCAAGCCGCAAAGAATTTCACTGTTCCACTTGTCAGTTTATCTGTAATCCGGCAAGGTCCAGAGGAGACTCTACGGTCTTATCTCAATCGATTCACTTCAGAGCTAGTGAAGCTCAACAACCCCCCTGAAGGAGGAGTTCTTACTCTTATGATGGCCGGGGTGCGACCAAAAACAAAACTCTGGGAGGAATTGCTTGAACGAGAGTGTAGAACTCTCGAAGACTTCTACCGAAAAGTCGGTCGACATCTAAGATTAGAATCTTCACATGAGAATCTTCAAAAGACTAAAAAAGGAGGAAAGACGGATGCGGCAAAAGTTGCGGTCATCACCAACAATAGCGGTAATAAGAAAAACAAGAGGAATAATGAACAGCCAAATGAGAATCAGCCTAGACCTAAAAGGCAAGAGATTTCAAAAGCTCCCATGAGGTTTAATAATCACACTGAATTAAATGCGCCCATAGATCATATCTATGCGGTCACAAATCAGAAGGAGCAATTCCGATAACCAGAACCAATGAAGCGGGACAGGACAAAGCGTGACCCCAACAAGTTTTACCGATATCACAATGATATTGGACATGACACTAATAGTTGCTTTGCCCTGAAAGATGAAATCGAAAGGCTGATTAGAGAGGGACGATTGCGGCAGTATACTAGGCAGAGCGATGAAAGGCGAGAAGAAGACCAACAGTGACCTCCAGAAATTCAGCGTGAGGTGCTAACTATTTTTGGAGGGCCGCATGTTGGAGGAGATTCCAAGCGAGCACAGGATAGATACGCATGAGAAGCTCGACAGCAGCCGTTAACCAACGTCATGCACCTTGATCAGCGACCATGCAAGCTTCAACGAGTACCGGAAATGGATATTACCTTCACAGAGCAAGATGGAAGGGAAGTTCATTATCCGCATAATGACGCGCTGGTCGTAAAAATTAACTGTGGAAGCACACAGTTGTGGCGAGTATTGGTCGACAACGGAAGTGCTGTGGACATCTTATACTTTGATGCCTTCAAGAAGATGGGATTAAATGAGAGCGACCTGAAGCCTGCCCCTACTCCCCTCTATGGTTTTACTGGTGACAGCTTGATGCTTATGGGCATGATTGAACTGATGGTCAGCATTAGGACCTTTCCAAGGGTTTCATCAATAATGACCCAGTTTTTGGTGGTAGATTGCCCATCTGCCGTTAACGCTGTGCTAGGAAGACCAACATTAAGGGAACTTCGAGCTGTCATCTCGATCTATCATCTAACAATGAAGTTCCCGACCCAACATGGGTAGGCGAGGTACGAGGAAATCAGTATGATGCGAGGACTTGCTATAACAACTCGCTGAAACTCGCAGCAAAAGATGCGACGTCCCGCACAATAATGGTCCATCTGCCAGAAGGAGCGTTCGAAGCGTCAGTCGTGGCAGCAGATGAAGTGTCAGTCGTGGTAGCGGATGAAGCGTTAGTCGTGGCTGCAGATGAAGCGTCAGTCGTGGCAATGGACAAAGCGTCAGTCGTGGTAGCAGATAAAACGTCAGCTGAGGCAGCGAGCAAAGCTCCAGTTGGATCGTCAGATAAAGCGTCAGTTGAATCGTCAGATAAAGCGTCAGTCGAATCGTCAGTGAAAGCGTCAATCGAAACGACCAGTGAAGACTTCGATCCTCGAGAAATCGACGAAGTCAGAACTTGACCCGTTGAAGACCTGGAAGATATATCATTCGATCTGTCTTCCAGGACTTTGAAGATTGGAACGGAGGTTCAAGGACCTGTGCGAGCTTCATTGATCGCTTTTCTGAGGACTAATTTGGATGTCTTTGCATGGCAGCATTCGGATATGGTAGGGATTAATTCAAGAATCATATCCCACCGTCTTAATATAGATCCGTCAAAAAAGCCTGTGCGACAAAAGAAAAGGGCCATGAATCCAGAACGTTACGTCGCATTAAAGGAAGAGGTGGAGAAATTACTCGAGATTGGGTTCATAAGAGAATCTTTTTACCCTGACTGGCTTGCAAATCCGGTCTTGGTGAAAAAACCTAATGGGAAGTGGAAGAATTGTATTGATTTTACCGATCTCAACAAGGCATGTCCTAAAGACAGCTTCCCTCTTCCGAGAATTGATCAGCTTGTAGATGCGACGTCGGGGCATGAACTTTTAAGTTTCATGGATGCGTATTCAGGATACAATCAAATCTCCATGTACGAGCTGGATGAAGAACACACCTCGTTCATCACTGATCGAGGGTTATATTGCTATAAAAAGATGCCCTTCAGACTTATCAATGCAGGAGCGACCTACCAACGTCTTGTCAATATTATGTTTGCAAAACAAATTGGCAAGACAATGAAGGTATACGTCGATGATATGTTGGTCAAGTCGAAGAAAGCTGAAGATCACATCAAACACCTTGATGAGATGTTCAAAATCCTCCGGAGATACCAGATGAAGCTAAATCCCCAGAAGTGTGCATTTAGAGTAGGATCTGGAAAATTTTTGGGTTTTATGGTCAATTAGCGAGGGATCAAAGCAAATCCTCAGAAAATACAAGCGTTGATTGATATGCAGTCTCTTCGTAAACCCAAAGATGTGCAAAGCCTAGCAGGATGAGTAGTTGCTCTCAGTCAGTTTGTATCCAGATCAACCGATAAATGTCAACCTTTCTTTGAGGTGTTGAAGGGATCAAAAAGGTTCGAGTGGACGGAGAAATGCGAGCAGGCGTTCCAAGAATTGAAAAAACACTTCGGTTTCCCTCCACTCTTATCTAAACCAAATCCGGGAGAAGAACTATGCCTATATCTCGCTGTTTCTAAGTATGTGACGAGTGCCGCATTAATTCGCGAGGAGACAAATATTCAGCGACCTGTGTATTATGTGAGTAAGAGATTACTTGATGCTGAAACCAGGTATCCAGAGATGGAAAAATTGGCGCTGGCACTCGTCATTGCATCAAAAAAGCTTCGACCTTACTTCCATGCTTACTCCATTCGAGTTTTCACGAATTTCCCGTTGAGACAAGTCTTACAGAAACCTGAGACGTCAGGGCGGCTGCTTAAGTGGGCTGTTGAATTGAGTCAATTTGACATCAATTTTCAACCTCGTACTGCTATAAAGGGGCAAGCCCTCGCAGATTTTATCACAGAATTTACATACGACATCAATCTTCCCACGGGAGCACTCGAGAAACCTGCTTCAGATATATCAAAATTATGGAAGCTTTATGTGGACGGGTCATCGAATGAGAATGGAGCAGGTGCGGGCATAGTTTTAGTCAGTCCTGAAGGGCACAATATTCATTATGCGCTTCGCTTCAAATTCCCAGCTTCAAATAATGAGGCCGAATACGAAGCACTGATAGCTGGCCTAAAGCTCGCACAGAAAATGAAGGTCGAAGCAATCGAGGTGTATAGTGACTCCCAGCTGGTCGTCTGTCAGGTCAAGGGTGATTATCAAGCGAGAGTAGAGAAGATGATGGCCTATTTGAAGAAGGTACAGCAGTTGTTCTTAACGTTTGACACGTATGATATACAGCTTCTTCCTCGTATTAAAAACACCTGGGCAGATGCACTCGCTAAACTCGCTTCAACAAAGGATGCAGAATTATTGAAAGTAGTTTCCGTTGAATTTCCTATCTCACCGAGCATCGAGGTCGAACCCTAAGTAATTATGCCGGTTGATGAGGAACCATCGTGGATGGACCCCATAATACGATATATACAAAGCGGCGATCTCCCTGAAAATAAAGACGATGCAAGGCGGCTTCGCATGAAAGCGGCTCGCTATATCATCCAGGATGAGCAACTTTATCGAAGGAGTTTCATCTCGCCATTATTATTGTGCGTCAATGATCAAAAAGCACGCTACATTATGAGGGAAATTCATGAAGGAATATGTGGGAATCATTCTGGGGGGCAGGCGCTCGCGAATAAGATTCTTCGACAAGGGTATTTTTGGCCGACTATGAAGAAGGATACATTGGAATTTGCTAGGAAATGCGATAAATGTCAGCGATTTGCGACCATTCCTAGAAAACCACATGTTCTTTTAACTTTGATGACTAGTCCATGGCCATTTGCTGTGTGGGAAATTGATATTATCGGGATGCTTCCATTAGAGCGAGGTGGTTTGAAGTATGCAGTGGTCGCAGTCGATTACTTTACAAAATGGACCGAAGCCGAGGCCTTGAGTACCATCTCCGCGAAGAAAATGATAGATTTCATTTATAAATCTATAATCTGTCGTTATGGTATACCACATACCATAATTTCTGATAATGGAAAGCAGTTCGATTGCGACGAGTTCCGAGATTTCTGCAACAACTTGGGCATCAAAAAGAGCTTCTCTGCTGTTGTTCATCCACAGGCCAATGGGCAGGTCGAAGCGATAAATAAAATACTAAAGCAAAATATAAAGACAAAGCTGGAGGAGCATAAAGGAGCTTGGCCAGAAGTACTTCCAGAAGTGTTATGGGCTTATCGCACCACACAACGAACTACTACAGGAGAGAGCCCATTCTCCTTGGCTTATGGGTATGAAGCGATGATTCCTGTTGAAATTGGTGCGGGTTCCCTACGGCGATCTATTTATGAGCAAAAACAGAATGATGTGTTGCTGAGAGTTGAACTCGATCTTCTAGAAGAGCGGCGTGAACAGTCTTAGCTCCGAATTGCATCATACCAACGGCGCACTGCTCGATATTATAATTCCAGAGTAAAGGGTAGACATTTTGAAGTTGGAGATCTTGTCCTTCGACGAGTTCTACCAAATAATAGAGAGCATGGTGTTGGTGTATTTGGGCCTTCGTGGGAAGGACCTTATGTTATTGATAATGTCATTCGACCTGGAACATATAATTTAGCTCGCATC